>PVHP010002177.1:0-94056 GCA_004024765.1 Zapus hudsonius | reverse complement strand
TCTAGTAAAGGACAAATACCAAAACATAGTAATTAGATAATGTGTGTTAGGAGGAGCTGAGTGCTTGAGGAACAATATGGAATGTCAAGAGCTACAATGAATAACAAGTTCTTACTAAAGTAATGTTTTATTGAACTTTGAAGATGACAAGAGAATGATTATGCAAATCTGTGGGGGAAGCAAACCAGGTAGAGAAAAGCTTATGCAAATACCGAATTAGGAGAAGTCAGTCATGGATGAAAACTTTCTGAAATCAAACATTCTTTTAGGATTTTTATACCATTCACAACATTTGTCTAAATATTATTTCTCTAAACATACAAATTCTTTCTCAAAAGGCCCTGGCATAAGACTCCATGTACTCTCACACAGGAAGTCATATGGATGGGCTAAGATGTCTTTCTTCCTAAATCTTGTGTTCACTGCTTCTATTCTATAGAATATTGTATGAAATTGGTATTGTCTTCTGTGCATGTGTAGTAGAATGTCCCAAAGAAACACATCTCTAATAGAATTTAGGAAAATCTTTCATACTAATAATTCAGTGTCTTCAGAAATAAGCTATTCAGTTTTTCTTTGAGTGACTTTTAGTAATTGATATCTTTCAGAGTGTAACAATTTTATTGGCATTGTCAAATCTAGGAGCAAAATATCATGTATGGAATTTTCTTATATGCTTCTAATTGCATTGATTATGCTACCTCTTTCATTGCTAGTATTTACAATTTATGTTTTTTTGTTATTTGTTTTTTCTTCTTCATAGGGTAGATGATTATTAATTGCATTGATTTCTTCAAGAAATCAATTTTTGTATCTTTATTATTCAAAGTTAGATACATTGTATGGGGAAATATTGTGTTGGGATCCCATTTCCCTCCTCCCTGTCCCCAACACACTGGGTATCCTCCTCAATGGGGATCCTGGATCAACCTGTGGGTTGGGGGTTATGGGTAGCACAGTAGTCATCCAGGTCCCCCCCCCCATTTTGTGTGTTGTTGCTGAGGGGGGTAAAGTCTCTGGATATTTTCTCCCACCATGGCTCTTACATTCTTTCTGCCCCCTCTTCCACTCAGTTCCCTGAGTCATGCTGGTTGAGTTTTAAGTCTGCTTTATTATTGAGATCTTAAGATACTCCGAACTTCTGCTTTGGGATGTGTTGGAAATCCATATCTGCCCCATTGACTTATCCTAGGTTGACTGATTGGCTGTGGTTATAGCTCTCTCGTTTACCCCGTCACTCTCAAGGGTATCATTTAGGGTCTACACAGTAGGCCTGGGGAGGTTCATCTCTTGCTGGTGTGTCAGCCATCCACCTGTGGCTCTTTGGTGGGGTTGGCATGACCACAGCTCTCTCACAGCCTTCTGCAAAAGTGAGAGCAGTATAGGTTAAATGAGATACACTTTTGTAATTTGACAAGATCTATTGGGATTAGCCTCTCTGTATTTCTCTGGTAATGGGAATTTCTCCTTGGAACCCAGGTTTTTGATTCCCATAGGGTTTTGGTGAGGTCCCACTTCCATTTAAGAGAATGATTTGAGTCCACTGAGTGGATTTCTTGGCCAATTTGAAAGCTGTTGATTACTTCCTCCAGGTTTTGGCACCTCTATTGCACAAGTGATCGCTTCTTGGCTAGCTATTCTCTTCCAGAGGAGAATGTGTTCAGCCTTCTTATGGTGACAGTCTGCGTTTTATATCAGTGGTTTCCACTTTCTCCAAGTATCATTGACCAGTTTCCCCTGGCAGCTTATGTAGCGCCTTCCAGTACTGTACTTGCTACCCTCTGGGGGCTGGTTACCATTCTGGATTCCATGGGGTCTCTCAGTGTTGTTTGATGACTTTTTGTGGTTTCTTGAACACTGCTTTTGTTCATTATTCTGTTTCCTAATATAATTTAACTTAACATTTTCTATTTTCCTTCTTATATGTCAATGAATACTGCTGCTCAGAAATTCCATACACTAGTGCTAATACATAATTAACCTTTAGAGAAATATGCAGAAACTTTACCTGAATTATTCCTGCCCAGGAGTGTGATTGTCACTGACTCTTCCTCCTATTGTCCCTGTTTTCCCTCATATTTCCTCCCTGATTGACTTTTCAACCTTGGTTATTCATGGGTGCAAGAAAGTAAAGGTTTGGTAGTTTCTGCCTTCTTTTTTATCTCAATGGATGTGTGCATATGTGCACATGCCACCATGTACCTTAGAGGTCCAAGGACAATTTTGGTGTCAGTCCACTCCTTCCAACTTGTTTGAGACAGTTTCTTTGTTATCTGCTACTGTTGAGCCTGGCTAGCTGGCACATCAACTTCTGGGGATTCTCCTATCTCCACCTCCCACCTAGCTTTGGGAGTACTGGAATTAAAGACAAGACCTACCAAGTGTGGTTTTGTGTGGGTTCTGGGGATCCAAACTCAGGTCATCACACTTGAGCAACAAATGCCATTATTAACTAAGACATACGCCCAATGCTTTTCTCTTATTGTGATAGTAGGAAGCCTGTTCAATTTAGCTTTCAACATATTAAGCAGAAGAAATTTCTTTCTGTCTAATTATTGTTTCCATTTGCAAATATATATTTAATCCATTATTTTTTGTGACATGTTTTTCCTTATGTGTGTCTTTTTGTTGTGAACTGGCAGTATATGTTTTCAACCTATAGGATTTAAGCATTAGTTTTATTTCCAATAAGTATTATAAATTCTAAATGTTTTCTTATGTACTATATATTCTATGCCTGGGAGAATCTTCTACTTCATTTATATAGAATGTTTTATTTTTCGTGAAAAATATTTGTACTCTTTGAATACATTAACACTTTCAAAATTATATTTTTGGTACTTGGCAATAAGTTTTAAATATTTAAACTATGCTGTTTGAGCATTTCTAATATGTGTTTTAGCTAATATAAATGTTGAAGCTTTATGACTGAACCATTCAGCAATGGCCAATTTTTTGGTAACCTGGTACTTTTATTACTTTGTTTAATTCAATAAGATATTTGACTATATCTTTCTTATCTATTTATTTTCAAGCAGAGGCACAGAGAGAAAGTAAGGTAGAATGGGCACACTAGGACCTCTTGCCACTTCTAATTCCAGGTGCATGTGCCACTTTGTGCATCTGGCTTTATGTAAGTACTGCTGATGAACCCAGACTGTCAGGATTTGCAAGCAAGTTCCTTCAACCATTGATATATCTCTCTAGTCTGCTTTACTATATCTTCAGTTTAATGATTAGAGACATTAATTGAATAGAACAGCACCTAAAATAAAAATTTTAAGCTTTTAAGAACATTTTGTGCTAGTAAAAAGACTCATTTAGAGGGATGCAGAAAATGACTCTAGAGTAATTACGGTGGTCTTGAAGGTATTATTATCCATAGCTTCCAGTGTCTGTGGTTATGTCTTCTACTTAGTCCCCACTAAGTAGAGCAGCGGGGAGGTTGAGTCCTGCTGGAGCATGTATGTCACCAGAGGTGCACCTTTGGGCTTTGTCCAGCTCTGTGTGTGTTGAGCTTGCTGATTCTCGTTTTTCTCTCTCTGCTATGTATGTATGTATGATGAAGTGAGAGAAAGAGAGAGAGAGAGAGAGAGAGAGAGAGAGAGAGAGAGAAATGTTGTGGTGCAGTAGTAATAATCCCAGCAAAGAAAGGCTGAGACAGGAGACCACCCTTAGCCACATAGCAATCCCCTATTTCAAAAGAAAGAAGAAAAAATTGAAGGAAGGGGAAAAGGAAGGAAGAAAAATGATTAAGGGATAAAGGAGGGAGAGAGGGAAGATTAAAAAAAGAAGCTTTTCAATAAGTACATCCACATCTAGCAGCTTAACATGAGTGAATACGAGATGTTAATTCCACACTTCCTTTAAAGTAGGTGTGGACAGTTGGCTGGACACTGGCCAAGGAGCTATATGAGAAAATGGTCCATGTACTGTCCGAATGGATGATTAAAAGGAATTGCCTGGGTAAAAGGGCCCTTGTGCTTTCTGGCATTGTCTTCTTTCGCTGATCTAGGAAAAAGGGCTGATTGAGCCCCTGGAAACCATCACAGTCTGTGAGGTGATGGTGAACATTTTCAGGAAGGCAGAGCAGAACCTGATCCTCACTGACATGCAGACTCTCCACACCAAGCCCTGGCTTTCACCCTTCTAGCTACCTTTATTTTAAAGAGAGACAGTGCTGGCTCTGATGGCCCACACCTTTAATCCCAGCACTCAGGAGGCAGAGGTGGGAGGATTGCTGTGAGTTTTAGGACAGCCTAGGCTGACCTGGAAATCACTATAATCAATCCATACTCAAAACAATCATTCTCTTCCAGTCTTTCAAAACACTTTGATATGGCAAAAACATTTGTAAATGCTTCCAGATTTTCGACAATCCATCAGTTGGATTTTGAGTGAATGTTGTATGCTTACTGAAAACCTGTCTTTCAGATGAGATGGATGTAGCAATTAGTTTTAAGTATCTTCAATTGGTTGATTCTATACTTAGCTGATTTTCCTCGATTTCTGTCTACTTTCTAGTGCTAAAATAAAATTTTCCCCTTAAAAGAAAATGTCAGTTATTTCAATGAACTAGTAGGATTACTACCTTACTCTGAATTCGCTAAAGTGCTGCTTCATATGTTGTAGATATGTGCACTGTATGTATGTGCAAATTATGTTTGCCAATAATGTTTATTGAGCTGCCATGATATGTGAGATATAGGAAATTAAAATGTAAGATTTCTCAAAGGTGTTTAATAGGTTTTGTTAAAAATGGTATTGTTAAAATGAGAGATGAGCAAAAGGACCTGAAAATACCATAATGGGGAAAACGATAATCATACAGAGAAGTGTACATTGGATATAATTGAAGTTGATAATGAAATAATGAGTGAATTCTGCATAGAATGGACGTACTTGAGATGATTTCTCTTTAAGAGCAAAGAGAAAATCCTATGAGGATTAAAATGCTTTGATTCCAGTTCTCTGAGTTACCTTTCTTTCTAAGTCCTATAAATAAAATAATGCATATTGAAGTGGAATTAATCCAAGTAAATTAGAATTTGTGATTGATAGCTTCAGTTTTAATTTGTGTTGATTTCTTTCAACATCAGTAGGCAGTGAATTTGCATTCATATCATGAATAGCATTATATCCTACATGTGTGGGTAAAACACAAGTGATCTCACCTTAATACCATAGATGATCAGGCTCAAGGAATGTCATAAAATATCTATATATGTTCATATATGTATTCTGATAATCAAAACATTCCATTTTCTTTCTGTGTTTTATCCTACTTTTATTTAGAAGAATGCTATATTGTTTATGCAAAATCAAAACATTTTAACATATAATGACAGAGTTAACATTTCAAACTGCTTTGAGACATAAGGAGAGACTGGACCAATGCAAACTCAACAACCATTAGGCAAACATCAAACATCTGCTGTTCAAGTCCCATAGCACAACCAGTGACTGACAGTCTTCCGTTTTTCCAATTCTGTGCCCCCCAACTTGGATGAGTACCTGGGGAGAACTTCCATCCTGAGCCAACAGCACTCCATGCCCTTGTACAGTCCTGGTAAATCCAAAAGATCTTCGGGTCTCCATTGCAAACCATAGTCCATCTTCCAATGGCTTCACCAGCCAATCAGGGACTTCACACCCTGTTCCAAATACTGCATCTCAGCAACAGCTCCTGGAACCCTGTGTACTTCATGACCCATTCCATGGATGCACTTCTCATACTTCCAAAAGCAATACCAGGTATGCTGGACACAGCAACATTGTTAATTCTGGGACAAAATAAATCATGACCTTGAAGAGCAAGTTCCTTCCTTTCAGTGGATCTCTGTCCAAAAGAGTTTGCACAGTCTATCAATCATTCAGTCCTTCTTGGGCGGAAACACCTCAGGCATCCTTTCCATTGCTTCAATGTAGAGCAGTTAGGCTATATTCTTTAGGATTGCTAATGTTTTGATAATATCAGCTCCAGTAACCTAAATACCATTCTCTGGGCCAATAAGTTAAACTTGCTTTGAGATTTTTCAACCTTCAATCTTAAATTCTCAGTTCCATATTGTTAAAAAAACACAACAGCCCATTTCTTTTTGTATTTTTTTATTGTTGATATCTTCATTATCCTTAATTACATACAATGTATTAACAAATCTTATGATGATATTCCGATTTCCCTCTTCCTTGTTCCCAACCCACTGGGGGCCTTCCTTGGTGGGTGTACTGGATCAGTCCATGAGGTATGGATATGAATAGCACAGGAGGTAGCCAGATCCCCCACCCCCATTTTTATGTTGTTGCTGAGAGGGCAATGTCTCTGGATATTCTCCCCCACCATGGCCCTTACAATCTTTCTGCCCCCTTTTTCGGTTCAGTTCCCTGAGTCATGATGGATGAGTTTTAAGTCTGCTTTATTGTTGAGATCCTAAGAGTCTCTGTACTTTCTGCTTTGGGTTGTGTGGGCTCTTGTTGATGTCTGTCTCCTTGCCCCATCCTGGGTTAACTGACTCTCACTGGTGATACGTCTTTTATTTATCTCGCCACTCTCTGGAATGTTTCATTTGGAGCCTACATGATAGGCCCCGGGGTGGTTCATCTCTTGCCAGGATGTCAGCCGTCATCCAGTGGGTTGTGGTGGAGTTGGATTGACCATGGCTCTCTCGCTGCCTTCTGAAAAATACTCCATTGGTGAGTGAGAGTTAAATGAGAGTATCAGTTAAATGAGACACACATTGCTAATTTGGCAAGATTCTATTGGTAGTAGCCTCTCTGTAGTTCTTTGGTAATTTCCCTTTGGAGCCTAAATTTTTGGTACCCTTAGGATTTTGCCTTGGATCCCAATTCCAGTTAGGGGTTCCTTGTCACTGAGTCGATCTCCTGGCCAATTTGAAAGCCATTGATTAAACTCCTAGGTTTTGGCACCACTATTGCACAAGTGATCACTTCTTGACTCACTGATCTCTCCTGTGTAGCAGTGTGTTAAGCAAATATCTCGGTGCTGAGGTGTGAAATAATGAAGGTAGATGCCTAGTAGAGGGATAGCTTGGTATATTGGTAGTTTCATGTCCATTCTGTTCGGGAGTCCCCACGCAGCTTTCCACAGTGTTTGAACAAGTTTGCAATCCCATCAGCAGTGAATGAGGATTCCTTTTTCCAGATATCCTTGCCAGCATCTATTGTTGTTAGATTTTTTGATGAGTGACATTCTGACTGGATTAAGTTGGAATCTCATTGTAGTTTTTATTTTCATTTTTCTGATGAGCACTATCTTAAGTGAGAATTGGCCATTTGTATTTCCTCCTCTGTGAATTCTCTGTTGAGATCAGTGCCCCATTTTGTGAGGGGGCTGTTTGATTTATTATTATTTATTTTTTGAGTTCTTTGTAAGTTCTAGATATTAGACCTCTGTCTGTGTTATACTTGACAGAAATTATCTCCCAGTTTGATGGTGATCTATTGGCTCTGAGTATGATATATTTGTCTGTACAGAAGCTTTTAAGCTTGATGAGATCTCATTGGTTAAGTGATTGTTTGTTGCACTTCCTGGGCTACTGGTGGTTTACTCAGGAAATTTTTTCCAACTCCTATCTCATGGAGAGTTCCTTCTATTCTTTTTCTTCCAGGGTTTTTTAGGATTTCAGGTATTATGTTGAGGTCTCTAATCCATTTGGAATTGATTTTTGTTCATGGTGAAAGGAGTGGGTCTATTTTCATTTTTTTAAAGTATTTATCCAATTTGTCCAGCACTATTTGTTGAAGATGCTACCTTTACACCAGAAAATATTGTTGGAACTTTTGTCAAAGATCAAGTAACTATAGTTACTCAAGCTAAGAGCAGGATCTTCAATTTTGTTCCATTGATCTGTCTGTTTTTATGCCAGTACCATGCTGTTTTTGTTACTATGGCTTTGTATTATGTCTTTAGGTCAGGAATGGTGATACCTCCTGAGGAAGTTTTTTCTTACTTAGGATAGATTTGGCTAACCTAGGCCTTTTGCCATTCCAAATAATTTTGAAATTATTTTTTTCTATGTCTGTACAGAATAAGGCTGGGATTTTTATTGGCATGGCACTGAATCTATATATTGCTTTTGGAAGGATTGCCATTTTTCCTATATTAATTCTACCTATCTAGGAGCATGAATTATCTTTCCATCTTTTCACATCCTCCTCTATTTCCTTCTTGAGAGTTTTAATGTTTTTATTATACATGTCTTTTACATTCTTGGTTAGTGAAATTCCAAGGTGTTTGATTTTTTTTTTTTGAGGCTCTTGAAAACAGGATAGTCTCTCTGATGCCTTTTTCTGTATACCTATCATCCACAAACAGGAAGTCTAATGATTTTTGTGTGTTGATTTTGCATCCTGCCGCTTGGCTGAAGGAATTTATCACCTTCAGGCATTTACTGACACTATTGCTTGGGTACAACCGCCCATTTCTTAAATTCAACCTTCATCAAACTCTCTGGTCATGGGCAGTAGAACACAGCTAACGCTCATTCCAGCCCTTAGAATTTTCAAATTCTCATCAAAATAGCCCATAAAACTTAGCTTACCACTCTGGATGTTTTCTTCAGTTGCAAGTGCCAAGTCCATGTACATTCCTCCAGCATACAAGTTCCAGAAAACAAAAGTCCACAAGGTAAGTTTCATCTCAGCAATATCACTGCACTTCTGGCACCAAAGCTGTCAAAGCCACCTCTGGGATGAATCTCCAAACCAAGCACAGTTATGGGAGGAAAGAATGTATTTGAAGCTGCAGATCCAGGGGAAGTTCCAAAATAGTGAAAGAGGTGCAAGCAAAGAGAGAAACCCATCACCAACACCACACACACACACACACACACACACACACACACACACACACACACAATAGTATATAGGCAATGGGAAGAGAGAAGATTTCCCCCCTTTACATTTCCTTGGGGTGGAGTCTTGCAACCTTATCCCAGACTTCTTGGGTTCCTAAGTCTCTGGAATTTCCTTCAGGCACTGCCATTCCAAGAAGGGATGTTCACTTCCAGCTCCCCTAAGCTTCCTTACATCCAGTCCCCTACTGAGAGGCTGCCTTCCTGAAAACACCCTCAGAAACCCACCCAAGATTACTACAAAGGTCAAGTTGACAACAAAACTTCACCATCGCCCATACAATCACTAGCTGCCTGAGGAAAAGCCACTCAATCAGTTCAGTAGATCAGAGACCATGCATCAGATTAAGCCAGTGTGGCTTCATTGACCTCTGAGGTAGACGAGAGTCACATTTGGTAAAGTATATGGGTAAATCATTCATAGTGAGTCTAAAGTGCCCTTTTCTAAGGATGGGTTCCAGCTGGATTGGGATTTTGCTTTCATGGATTCTATAAAATATATTAAATGAGTGTCATTTTTTAACAGGATATTTCCAATTACAAAGCATATTCATTTTTTATCTTGAAAGTGTGGTAAAGGAAGAGGTTCGTGCATGCTAATCCTTCTCATTACCACACCTGAACCATGGAGTTGCATTTGGAATGAGGGGATTATGGTCTTTGAATAGAAACAGGTTTAAGGGAGATGTACATTATGAAATGGCTCTAATTCCTGAGTTTCATTGGGACAACTGCTATATTTGTATTAGCACACTTCAAATTTTAACACATATATAACAAATCTACTTCATAAAGAACATTAAATGAATTAGCTATTGGGAGATACCCACTCTAACAGAGAAGAAAAATAGCGTGTTAATTTTGATGATGACTGTTGTTTTCTTTGAATTGACGTAGAAAATGAGAAAATGTAGTTCTAAAATCCTAGGGAGCTTCTTTCCTTATATATATAAAAAAACTGTATCAGAACAACAATGTTGTGCATACAGTATAGTATTCGAAGTTTTTGGAATGTTGATTCATACAATTTCATAAAGAATACACACAAAGTTCTTTTATTGAACACTTCTAAAACTCTCTGGTTGTTATTCTAATGTTGGGTGATTTAATATTTGTTTTAAAAATGTAGAAATTATATCATTAACTACACATGTCCATTAGTTTTAACTAGTCTCCACAAGCCCAAATCCCAATGTCTCCCCTTGCATGGAATCACTTATACTTAGAAAAATGATTCTCACATAATTTGTTACCATAAAATTTAATTTTTTTCCTCTAATATGACACAAACTGCTTCTTTTCCAGTAGTGTGTTAATTTTGTGTATTCTCCATCACCCTTTCATGCAGGTGATTCAGTTTTTGGTGTGTGCATGTGGAGTGTGTGTGTGTGTGTGTGTGTGTGTGTGTGTGTGTGTCTGTCTGTCTGTCTGTCTGTCTGAAAGTGTGTGAGTGCACATGCAGATGCATATGTGTGCATGTGGAAGTTGGTTGAGGTCAAGTATTTCCTGCAATTGCCTTTTACCTTACTTTTTGAGTCAAGGTCTCTCACTGAATACAGATCTCACTGATTTGGCAATACTAGATAGCCAGTAGGCTCCAAGATCCTCCTTTCTGAGTGTCCTCAGCACTGGCATTACAAGCATGTCCTTCCATGCTTCAGTCAAAGCTCATGTCATCATGTTGGTACACAAGTACTTTATCTGCTGAGGTGTCTCTGCAGTTCCTCTTGTCTTGTGTTTGAAATATCGAAATGTTATAATATATGCATAAAATAGATACTAACTAAAAGAGTGTTTCATCTGAAATTTCAAAACTATTTTATTATACATTTTATCTCATAGACATATTACTTTTGCCTGTATTTTCCTGTCTTTCTATACAAAATTTCGCTTAAGTATAATTTGGAAATTTAGGACCACGGGTATAATATGGATATTATGGATCAGAAATCTGAAACCAACCCAAGTTCTAGGTTAGTATAAAATGCTAAGCTACCTTCATCATGCCTCACCTTTTCCCTTATTATAAAAAAGGAGATGAATATTTAACTTGACCTTTTTAAAAACATTTTATTTATTCATTTTCAAGCAGAGAGAAAGAGTGTGTGTGTGTGTGTGTGTGTGTGTGAGAGAGAGAGAGAGAGAGAGAGAGAGAGAGAGAGAGAGAGCACACCAGGGCCACCACCTTGTGGGTCTGGTTTATGTGGGTCCTGGGGAATTGAACCCAGGGCCTTAGGCACTGGAGGCAAGTGCCTTAACTGCTGAGCCATCTCTCCAGCCCATTTTTAAATATTTTCATTCACATATATTTTCACAAATTAACATAGAGAACTATCTTAAATATTTCTGCAATTTTTCCTTAAGCGGTGGCACTGTGCAGACCTATAGCACAAACATACAACAGGGAAATTGTAATTAAATTTTGGGTCTCTGTTACAAACCTTTAAATTAATTAATGTGTATTTAGTTTTCACAAAACTGGGTGTTTATTGGAAACATAAATCAAATATGTTCCCAATTATTACTCTTTATAATACAAATAACTTACAATAATGGATCGAGTATTTTAAGGCCTTTTAAATATAATTGTTCTTCCAAAAGAATAATTACTACAGGTTGTAAACAAGTGAGAACCCAAAACCAAGACAGTAAGCTCTGGAGCTGAAGCCCAGGTGGTCTCAGGTAGAGATTGATGGGTGCCAGTCTTTGAAGAAGTGAACGGGGTTTTAGGGCCATGTAGAAGCTGAAGATGGGATATTTTGTCTTTAATGGATGGGCATCAGTAATAAAGGGAATTATTTCAGTAAGGATGGCAAACACAGGAAAGTGATAATTCTCAACAAGGTCAAAATCGGTGTGTGTCAGTGTCTTTTATTTACTATTTGGATCATTTACACATCCAGAGAACAAAAACATATGAAAATGAACCTAGATTAGTGATACTCCTCAGGCTTCTGAGATAGTTACAAGTGCATCCTTTCAGAGAAATGCATCTTTAAGATATTCTGCACAAACACATCACCAAGCAACAGCTCAAGCTAAACAGCTCTGAGTGGATGAGGACCTAATCACCCGTGACATGGTAGCCAGAAACAGGAAAACAAAAGCGAGATAGAGTTCCTGTCTAAAGGGTAAAGAGCCACTCTAACAAATTATTTCTAAAATGGTGTCTCAAACCAAGATTTATTCTTAGGCTTGGGAGTCAGCACTGACTCAGACTCACAGTATTGTTTGCATTTTAGATTTAGTCTAATGGACTCATGTTGGTTTTTGATTTAGAACCTCATTTGATGGTGTGAAAAATGATGGAGTGAGAGGTACCTTCCCTTGGTTCTAGCAGCACAGTTGTACCCCACAGTTCTAGGAGTGGTGTTCTGATCTTTGTGTGCACCTAAACTAGTTTGATCCTGGAAATAAAAGTTAAAACAACAATTTCTTGACTCTAGCAAAGAAAAAGTTTCATATGGTTCAGTTCTGAAGTACTCTTCCAGAACTCATTTTAAAGACCAAGATTAGAGTTTGCTTCTCTACAATATACTGTAATTTTATAAGTATTGAATTTCCCATATCAAATATTCAGCTGAAATTGCTGGAGTGTCCTGTTACTTGAAACCAAGTCTTTATTTATTTATTTGGTACTAAACGTGGTTGCAGGTAATAGACAAAAATGATGGGAAATGAATGGGTCTACAGATATGGTCGGCTTAAATATAAGAAATATCCTTTTCTACTATAGAGAAACTTGAGCACTGTTAGTGAAACTTTTCATTTTGAGTGCACAACCCTGGGGAAAAACAGATTCCACAAAACACCATAGGTGCTACACTAATCAGAAATTATATAAACCCTGTTTATAATTGTACTGAGTAGAATAAAAATTTAAATCAAAGGGTCATGGGTTTAAAGTCGTGGCTCAAAGCACAGTTGAAGAACCAGAAAATATCTGATTACTCTAAATTAATTTATTTCCTGAATTAGCTGAAGGGATAATATGGATAAATATCAAACATCTTATCCTGTGAGTGGATTAACATTTCAGACCCACCAAATCCCTTATACAAAAGTTAATGGTTAAAAAAGGTTCCTTAACTGCAGTGGAATTTAGTATTTGAATAATTTTATAAGTAACATATTCTAAATGCTTGATCCCCCAAATTCTACCAGGCAAGTCAGAATGTACCCCCATACTCTGAATAGGATCTTGTGTTAGTGGAGAGGTGAAATGACATCACAAATTACCTTGGAATATCATCCCAATTATTTATTTTGCTAGACAACTACTGTTTAATGTCCTCCAAAGCTATATTTAGATTTCAGAGTCTAACATGCTACAAAAGCCAATTATAATGTCAAGAAAAAGAAAATGTAAATTCCAAAGCAACTATGAAAATGGTAGATTAAATATTTTTTAAAAATTTCTCTGCCCTTCTAGTACAACTTAGTATATTACCAATGCACTGATAAAATTTGACCATGACAATGGTACATGATGAGAATATGGGTAGGTACATAAGAAGCCCTATCAGATGTCTTCCTATGATCCATGATCATGTGTCTCTCACAACACAAAACCAGCAGGTCTTACTCCTTCAGGCAGGCCATATGCATATGCATATATAAATACATATGCATGCAGACATGTTCTGTAGACCGTAAATGTACTATCTAGCCTTATGTTAGTTCAAAGACTTCATATTTATAGAAATAAAACTTAAAGAAAGTATAATTTAAAATCATGTTTTATAAATTAGCACAGTTAATTTTTCAAGACTTTTGACCCTGTCACCTAACCTAAACATAGAAGTCTATTTATTAATTCATTGGACACATGTTGGAGATCTAAGATAAATAAGATAATGGAAGACATCCAAAGCCTCGGACAGGTGAGGATACCATGTATTCTATGTGCCATCTGCCACCACAACTACATCTCACAAGGTGACCTGATACGTCTTTTAAGAACACAGCACAGACACCCTTTGGAAAGTTGGAGAGACTGAACATGCACCTGAGAAAAGCTGTGGTTGAGATAACTTTTCTAACTGCATTGTAAGATGCTTGACTCTGAGGATGGCAAAGTTCTGCTAATTCCAGGTAACTCCCAGGAAAAGGTACAAATGCTTATAATTCTAGGAAACAGAGCTGGAGTAGAATATGCTCAGCTCCATGCACTAAGTCACTTAGACAGGTCACTCAGGAAGATTTTGAACTAATTGAATGAAAAGATTATTAGCCTACCACATATGTTTAAGACACTTCGCTCTTTAATTATGAAAATGAAGAGTTATGAGACTGAAAGCCAAACTATCAGACATGAAACAGAACATAGTCTTTCCATGACATTGTAAAGTATTTAGGCGGGAATATGAGCACTGTGAAAAGTCTTACATGCCAAACTGGTGTTGATGTCAACATTGATTTTGTTCAAAATTTAAGTCATCTCCACTTAATAAAGTATATAATAACAGAAAAGCATTACCAACATGTGGAAACTACTATAGTTCCACTTATATGGTTTCTCTGTGTAAAAATCTCTTAACATTAGAGTTGAAAATATCTAAAATGTTTAATCATTTTCACCTGCATGGATCACATTACTTATTGACTGACTTTTATCATACTTGAAAATTTGGATCAATCCACAGAGGAAGATAATTTAATCACATAAAGCGATCTCATACAGTACCATAAGACATAAAATAATGTCCTACAATGAAATTCTGTCAATGATTTGCATTTTTATAAACTATGTATTCTTTCCAGGAAATAAGCAAAATCAAATTGCTGAGGTGAGTTCTTAAAATAGACACAATCCAATTTTAGAATTGTGCTCATCTCTATGTAACCGGACATAAACTTAGAAAACTATAAGTTTATAAAACTTCACCTTTAAATACTGTTTCTTTGAAGAGTTTATATCTTTCATCATAGAAATCTAAGAATGAATTATTGTATAAACAATGAATTATCTGCAATTCCCCTAAATTGTCCTTTTTCTATATTTTTTCTTTGATCTGAGTAAGTTTCTGTAACAATTTTGAAATTTCTATTACAAAATAAATCCTCTTTTGCATATCCCCAAGCTCTATCTCTAACATGCTGATTTTCAGCATCAACACTGACTGACAGCATCATCATCTGGCTCTGACAGAGCACATCATGGAACAAACACTGGAGATGCCCCCATGCTCTGCGTCATTTTCTCCAGTGGCGGCAAAGGAACTCCACCAGAATGTGCAACTGTGCATCTGGCTTTCCGTGGTACTGGGTCATTAGACTTTGCAGGCCTTACCCAGGGAGCCATCTCTCCAGCCCCTGAAGTACCTTTTAAAATGCAAACTACTTTAATTTGGGGGAAATAAGATACTGAAATGCTAATCTAAATAAAATCATCACTCAGTTTTAAATATTTTTCTTTAAGAAAGAGAACGAAAGAGAGCCAGAGAATGAGAAAGAGAGAAAGAATGGGTGTGCCTGTGCACACAAACTCCAGACACATGTTCCTCTTTGTGCACCTTGCTTTAAGTAGGTACTGGGGAATCCCACCTGGACTGGCAAACTTTTAAGTAAATGCTTTTTACCACTGAGTCATCTCTTTAGCCCCTCATTTTTGTTTTTAGAATCAAGAGAGAAATTAAAACAGGAGATTTCTGTATTATCCATTGGAGCCTTTTGGCTTTTCACTGAGAACACACTGACCCTCACATTGCATTTGTATTCGCAGCTTCCATTGATGACTATTAATGGTGGATGGGAATACTTTTCTTGCAAATATTCTTTCAGTGCAATGTTGCTAATACTAGGTGGTCACATTTTAGAAACATCTTTATAAAGTTCCACAACTATGGGTGACAGGAGCAATCCTGCTGGCATAATAGCACTGGAATGTGTACAAAGTACATCCTGCATTCTTAATGACTGAGTACTGATTTCCAAAGTGATGATAAAAGCACATATATTTTCTCTACCTATATTTCAAGGTTTTCTCAAAAACAACAAAGTGAATCCAAATCAGACACATAGCACAAACTCTATCTGCAATTAAACCACAAAAAGTCTATTTATTATAACCAAAATGTTTAGAGCTCAGAAAAGGATAAAATTAAGGGAGATGACCGTAAAAGGAAGAAAGTTCAAAATCAAGGAAGAGTCATGACGAGGAATGCATTTATGCAAATGCCAAGAGAGCTACTTAATCAGCCCATATGAATTATCTACTTCTTATAACAGAATCTGATCTTACCCAAGGAAACAAGATAAAATAAATGCATACAAAGATTATAATCCATCTTCAGTCCTAACTACTAATATGCTTATAATGATTCCTTTTGGCTCATACTGAAAATACTCTGAGAAAATTCATGATTGAGTTAAAGACAAAATCAAGCCTTTAAAATAACATAGATCCACTAATAAAGATGAAGAGTTCAATAAGGAATTCAGTTCAGTTGGTTTATTTTTTGGACAAGAAGTACTGTTTTGTAATGATGTTTCTCCTTTCAATCTTCCAACAAACTTTCTTTGTTGATTCCTCTTGAAAGATAGACTAAATTAGAGCATTTAGCTTTTCTGTGACTTTATGAAACCAACGCTTTTGACCAAAACGTTTGTCAGTATTATATGTCTACAGCCACAGGGTAATAATGGGAAGTCTATCACAATGCTCACAGTGTTCCACCCATAAAAAAATTCATTGGCCATGTGTTTGTTGGCAGTGAATACATGTGGGTCCTTGAGGTTAGAAGACAGGAACAAAAGCAACTTTTAAAATCAAATTCCAACTTTCTCTTTTCAAACATTGTTTTAGGGTTAGATATTTTTTAAAGACATAGAGTAAACTGGATTTAGAAATACCTAGGAGACACACAGGCATGTGTGTTAAGCCATTTCCAAAGAAATTGGAGTAAGGGTTTAGCTCAAGAGGGAAATCTTTTCTGTATGTGGACAACACAATCCAAAGGAATAGGGTCCCAAACCGAATAAACAGAGAAAGCAAACACAGCACCTGTATTTACTCATCTCTGCCCTGACAGCTGTGGCAATATGACCATCCTCCTTGCATTCCAACCCCACGACTTCCCTTCCACAGTGCAATATACACTCAAACTTTGAGCCAAAATCCATAGTTCCTTTCTTTAGTTGCTTTGGTCATATTTTCCACAAAAAATAATGAGAACATAACTACTACAAGTGGCTTCCTATAGTGTAGGGCATTTTATCATCCATATACTGCATGAAAATCCACAAAATAATTCTCAAATATTCACAAGATTTTTACAAAAGCCCCCCCTCAGGTCAGAAGGCATTTTCACTTTGTCTGTAGTCTTACATAGTCTGTTTTTTCTCTGGATACTAACATGATATGACAGAAGGGGTCAAGAAGCTGAGGTGTATCTGGAGGCACTAAGACAAGCAGAAGTGAAATAAAGCTAATGGCTACTGGAAATGGGATACCCTAATATAGACCTCTGATCCTCTATTAGCCTCCTGTGGGGACATTGTTATTTTAAAACCAGCTATTTGCACTAAGGGCTTTGGGATTAGTTGCACTTATTTTGGTTTCTTGCCCATCTCCAGGAATTGTTAGATCACATAGCTTCAGCGCATCGGTTGGGATAGAGGAGAATGGTGATCCATCTAGAATCACTTTCTTTTGGGATGTAAAACCTTCCAATTTAGTAGCTAGCCATCTATTTTTTTCAATGAAAATTAGTTTTGCCAAAATGAAATAAGAAAGGGGAAGGAAATCGAGCCACCGTATCTGGAGCTGCCACGAGCAACTTTGATATTTAATCACTCAGTGCCAGCTTCATTGTGGCAGTGTTCATCCTCAGAGAAGGGAAGGGGAGAGGGACAGATGATCGCAAAGACCCCAAGTTTGGGTTGAGATATCCAGTAAGTAGGAATTCCACAATGCAGACTGGGCCAAAGTGCTTCTGTTTGATAGCAGCTTTAAACTTTAGCTAGAACACTTAGTCCATTTGTTTGAGCTGTTATAATCAAAGTTATATGAGCATGGGTAGCTTATATAAATCATTTAAGTATATTTCTTAAAAGATCTAGGCACTGGGACATCCAGCATATATTTCCAAAGGCACCAGCAGATTCAGTGTCTGAGTGAGAACTATTTGTGGAGAGATGTCTTCTTCCCATGTAACAAGAGGGTTTGATAGAGTAAGACCTGCTTCTCAAGGGTGCTAATGACCTCATCTCTTCCTAGTTGCCTCACTTCCTAGGATCAGATTTTGTGGGTAAATTTTTCAGCATATAAATGGGAGGTATAAATTATAATAGTAAGTTATCAAATTTGTTCATGTATTTATACTGGTGTAAATCCTCTTTAAAACATCATCAGTGATCCTGATCCAATTCATTAGCCATGATCAATAAGTTCCCTACAATCTCTTCCCCCTACAGGGAGATGATGATTGTTGGTGAACCATAATTTGGGGGGCTCCTCTGCCTATATTCTTACATTGAACATATTTTAAAATAAATGAGACAGATTCAAATTACATTTGAATTTCAAAATCTATCTTTGTTAGTGCAGGTATGTTCAAGCATTTGTTATATGAAATTCAATTTCACCTCAGTAGGTACCCTATTGTTTGTCTGACAAATCTAATTTTACTCCGTGACGATATTCTTAAAATACTCTTCAATTTATTGAAGAAGGCTGCTTCTCCAAGTCATTTGGATGGTTCTATGTCTTGTTTATATAAAGCAGTTTAAACAACATGATAGAAAGAATATTTTTCCTTACAGTTTATACACTCTCTAGTGGATTTTAGTTGTCCATTTTAAGTTAATAGCATGACAACTTATGAAATCCAGACTTTTATGAATCGGGTTCATTGTGACTTACCACAGAAAATACTCTTCTGCTTTGGAGATTGTCTTCCAACCCACTAAAGATTAAATTATCAAACTTTCTTGTGAAGATTTAATTGAAAGTATTCATTATATTTCACCACATAATCTATACCTGTTATTGGAGCAAGGTTGAATTCAATATCCTGAGCCTAAGTCAACAAGTCTAGGGCATCCATACATGCCTTCAATCCTAGCACTGGGGAGGCCGAGTTAGGAGAATCACTGTGAGTTCCAGGCAAGCTGGGACTACTGAGGCAGTTCCAGGTCAGCCTGGTCTACAGAGATACCCTGCCTCAAAAACAAAACAGAAACCAAGTCATGAGCCTTGTTTTATGCTCTCATGTCTCTCCTTTACTAGAATGAAAACTATAGATAGTTTCATTCCTTTATAAAATATTATGTATCCTAGGCTGGGTATTGTGGCTCATACCTAAAATGTCAGCACTTGGGAGGCTAATGTAAGAGGGTTTGAGGCCATCCTGGGCTAAAGAGAGAGTTCCAAGTCAGGTTGGGATAAAATGAGACACTACCTCAAAACACACAAAGATTACATATCCTGTAATTGGTTAGTCTCTTTTCACTTTTTATAGTCACTTCATTTTGATATAAGCTTCATTTTTTCATATTGTACTATATGATAAATCTCCATGTTTGACATTTAAAGAATTTATAAAAGAATAAAAATAGTATTAGCATCTAGTTGTCTATAAGACTATTCAGATAGATAAAAACTTTTTACATGAACCCAAGAATTCATAAAAATAGGGCTTTCATAACATCATTCAATGTTTTCAAAAACTTAATTGCATTCAATCATGAATTTAAGAACATATAAGAACTGTTGAACATGCAAGGGGTGTATAAAACCTACACCCCACCAAAAACTATCAGCTCTAAAGGACTGAACATGTACGTAAAGGAAGTAAAGTGTGTGTATATCATGTGCAATGCTCTGAGTTTCATTATATTTTATGCCTGACAACATACATACATACATACATACATACATACATACATACATACATACATTAAAATAGATATGTAAAAGCAGGAAAATATCAACTTTTATGAGAAGTAATAGAAAGAGGTACATAAATCACATAGATAATAAAAAAGTCTATACAATAAGTTCAAAAGAGTGATCTGATTTTATTCATGTTCAAGAAGGTAACAAGTATTGACAAGATTAAGTAGAGACATATATGTCAACAAATTTAACACAAACTTTTTGGTATAAAAAATATGTTTGATGGAGAGGTAAGAAGGAATAGAGGCAGAGAAGGAGGGAAAGAAGTAGAGAGGTACGGAAGGAGGAAGAGAGAGAGAGACAGACAGACAGACAGACTTCTTTTATAAATACATTAGTGTCTTCATAAAGACCTCACCATCCCCCCTAATACAAATTATCATCCAAATGCCTCAAGCTATAAGGACCTTCGTCATCAGGCTACACGACATAATACTATTTAACAAAAGAAATGTGCTATTGATGATTTTCAGTGAAAGGCCTGTTTCACTTCAAAAAATTAGAGATTACTTTCTTTTCAAACTCCATTAAAATTTAAACAAACTGAAGACACAGAGCATATCTGTGGTTACCTGAGAATTTCTAGATGAGACAGGGTGAAGAAATATAAAAGCACACAAGATGATTTTTTACTTGCTGGATACATCTACTATACTGATAGAAAAAAATGGTTTGGCATATATGTGCATGCACACATATAAAATTGTAAACATTATAAGCTATACTCATATTATCTGTAAACTTGATTTTAATATAGTTATAAAACAAAACATACTTAAATGACATGATTAATTAAAAATGAAATGATTTATTAAAAATAAATTCTTAAATATAGTGCTTAATTGCCTGATTTATAAAATTCTATGTGAAAGTATATTATTTAGAGCTCAAAGTGTGTGTCTGAATTATAAATCTAGTTATAATTTCCCTGTGAATCTTTTCTGAGTTATGCTCAAAAAAATAAAAACAGACTAAGGAACTCACACAAGAACAGAGAGATAAACACTGCATATTCTCCCTCATATGTGACTCCGAAACAGATTAAGCTTAAACTCTTAGCAAACCTGACAGGTGAATTGAGAGACTGTAAAAGGGGGTGGAAGGAATTAAATGGGAGAGGCATGGGAGGGTGGGGAGACTTACATAATAAACTAAATCAATAATGAATCAATATCATAAAATTCTTACTTTCATACAGTAAGATCCTGAGGAAGTTATGGGCATTGCCTGGTAAGGGACCATAAATAGAATGGGAGGAAACTGAACCCCAAGAAAAATTGCTCAGGCCCATCCCAGTCATTGGTTCCTTCCCACACTGAGCTGTTTATCAAAGAGACCCATGAGGTCCCCAAAGCAAGACAGGCTTTTGTTAAAGCTCTTGAATACCCACCCCAGGCCTAAGATAAGACCATATTGCTGAAGAAATCACAGAGTGTCATCACACAACACCAAGAGATCCTGCTAGATCCAGAATGGTAACCAGCTCCTAGATGGTAGCATGTGTAGCCCTGAAAGGTGTTTGAGCTTCCAGGGGAAACTAGTCAATGATATTTGGAGAAAGCAGAGACCACTGATATACAATTCAGACTGATGTCACAAGAATGCTGAACACACTGCCATATGGAAGAGACCAGCAAGTTAAGAAGTGCTCATCTGTGCAATAGTGGCACTAAACCTAGGTGGGTAATCAATGGCTTCCTGACTGGCTAAGAGACCTACTCAGTGACAAGGAACCCTTAATTGGAACTGGGATCCATGGCAAAATCTTATGGGGACCAAGAACCCAGGCTCTAAGTGGAAATTCTCACTACCAGAGAGCTACAGAGAGGCTACGCCTATTACAATATGGCCCAAATAGCAATGTTTCTCTCATTTAACCTATACTGATCTCACGCTCTAATGGAGAATCTGTTTGTATTTTCCAGAAAGCAGCAAGAGCCGTGGACAACCCAATTCCATAACAATCCATGGGATGACGGCTGACATCCAGGCAGGAGATGAACCACATACCATGTAGGGTCCTAACAAAACCTATGAGAAATCAATGAGATAAACAAGAGACCTATCACCAGATCAAACCAGATAACCCATGAAAGTTTAATGGGAACAGACAACAACAGTACCTAACACAACCCTAAGCAGAAGTCCAGAGACACTTGAGAACAATAAAGCAGATTTAAAACTCACCCACCATGACTCAGGAAACTGAGCGGAAGAGGGGGCAGAAAGAATGTAAGAGCCATGGTGGGGGAGAATGTCCAGAGACATCATCCCCCTCAGCAACAACAAAATGGAGGTACCATCACAAGATTTTTCTCAAACAATGTATCTAATTATTCACAATAAAGGTATTTAAAAAAAACAACTGAGGAGATAGCTCAGATTTCTACCATGCACAAGTCCTAGGTTCAACCCAGAGCAGAAAAGATAAATGATAAAGTAAAACCTTGCTGTTGAACCGTGGACACTGATTACTACAACACACATCATACACACACACAAAGGCATTTTTTGTATCTGTGTGCAGTATGTGGGTTGTGTTGCCTCTTCCTTAAATATATACAAAAATCCTTAACATGGTGTCAAAAATATAATACTCATCCCAACCTAATCACAGATTCTCCTTGCACACTGAGCATTCTGGGTAGGTTGATATGCTATACAGAATCCTGAAAATCAATAAACACTTGATCACACAATAGTCTATCATTGGCTCAGCAGCCTATCATAGTGACCTAGAATCTAAGAGAGTCACAAGGTCATATGAAGGTGCTCAGATCACTGCCAAGAACTGCTACTCAACATAAAGCTAATACTTGCCTCTGTGTTTTTGCAACTCATTGTAACCTGAAGAACAAACAACATATTTTACCTGTTCACTCTAAAGATCTGCTAAGGAAATCAAGAAACTTGTGATTTGGAACATAAATGAAAGCACATTCACAGTAATATACAACAGCAAAGAGAAAGCTTATTTTTAAACATAATTTGCTTTTCATGTGCACTTTTTTTCCCAATAGCAAGACCCCTGCTTTCTCAGCAGAAGCCTTCCTTGAGCTTTCTTCCTGACAATGTTCAAACATGAGAACAATGTAATTTGATCATGCCCCTCCCATTGCCTGCATGTGCCCCCTTCCCTGACCACTTTCCACTGGACCCTCTGTATTTGGATGGCTTTTTCTTTGTGTACCTACATACTGTGAAGAGCTAAAGGTTCCAACACTCACGAGAAGTGTTACAGAAGTATAAATTACAGCCAACTGGTGAGCTGATGAATCCAGCTGATATGCCCAGGGAAATATAAGTAAGACGAAATCCAAACTAGTACCAAAGGGTTTCCTAGTTCTATGATTGTGCTGTGAAGTCACTTTCTCATTTCCAATCCCACAATTTGTTGCTGCTCCCCAGTATCCCCATAGCACTGGTCATATGCAAGGTTGTAGCACGTACAGATTTTTCCCAGCCATCGCAGTTCCACGACCTTTTTCTTTTTTCTTTTTGGTTGTTAAGAGAAATTTTTTAAAGTGATGCACTCACTTATAAGTATTAAAAGTCAAATGCCTGTGCCATATTTTTTTCTAAAAATGTGAGCTTGCTGAATTACCTCTCTACCTGCAGTTGTTGGGGTCTCAGAGCTGAGTGCTTGCAGTGAGGAAGGTGGTACAGGATTCATTACTCTTGTTTCTGATCTCCTTTCCACTGCTTCTGATCCAGGCAGACAAGAATCTTAGGCCTGGAAGAATGGGAGAGAGACAGAAGGAATGGTTAAAATAAGACATAGCAAAGAATTCCAGGTGACTGAAACAAGTAAAAATGTCCTTCAGTTCCTGGGTCTAAGCACATCTCTAAAGCAGGCTGTTTCTTAGACAATACTGTTAGCTCTTTGGAAATTCCTTTGCAGGCAACGCCAATTAACAAACAAGCAACTTCTGCTTTCCTTTTCTGCTTTTAGCATCTGGCTTTCCAACATCCACAAAAGGCAAGTTCTGTTCTTTCTGTTGGTGCCATTCTCCCTCCTAGATAAATGTTTGTGAAAAGATTTTAAATCATCCTAGATCAACATTGCTACTATGAGCCTAATTCCTGGATTTCAGGAAACTTTGATTCATAAATCAAAAGGGACCTTATGGATCCTTCTAAGACGTAACTCTGCTCAATTGCCACAGCTACTTTAGTCAACATCACAGGATCTGAAGGCTACTTTATCTCTGCCTTTTAGTAAGAATATATCCATTTAACAGCTTGTAATACACATATACGCATGCGTACATATGCACATATATGTGTGTACATACATATCACAGTATGGAAATAAGGACAAAACATAGCATGCAAATCATTTTACCTCATATGAAAATATAAATGGTATTCAGTATGACTGCTTTGTCACAATGATGAACTCCCAAATAAAAGCAAATAAAATACAGTCTCAGTGGTTTCAGTCTTATTCTTTTCTGCAAAGTCAATGGAAAGATTAACAATACATTTTACCACCTTCTTAAAGTGAAGTGTGACCTGGATTTTCTTTCCTGCTTTTCCTTGTCTTTTTTTTCTTAACAAACAAACAAAGAGAAACCATGCAGACATTGAAAGCTAAGGATATAGCTCAGAGTAAGACATTTTCCAAGCAAGCACAAGGGTCTCAGTATAATCCCTAGTACTAAAAAGAAAATCCTATAAAACTCATTCTCTGTAAGAATATATAATACCTAGTGAGGATAGCACATAGTCTGTGATATGAGCATTCCTTTCTACTTTCTTTTAATACTTAGGCTAGTAGTATTATATTTCTGTTTTCATAAAAGCTTCTGGAGAAATGAAACATTAATTTAACATCTAACAAAGTTTCTATATTAATTTCTTGAATAATATGGAAGAAATAAAATGTTAGGAAGGTTATAATTTATTAATTTGGTGCCATAGAGTCTTAGGGGAAATTTTTAGAACATGTGATTGACAAGGTATCATCTGATGACAAGATAATTGCTATAAATCATGATGAAAATTATTAGAATAATAATAACCGCTAGAATAGAGTAGGACTCTGTCTAATTGATATTTTCATTAGTAACACTAGGGAATACCAGGCAAAAAAGTATCTGTGTGTATCCTAGAGTGGAAAACAGTTACCAGAACCTTCAAAGTGGCCTTTCTTGATAATGATAAATGGATTTCTATTGTATTGTTTTTGAAAAATGTCATTATACAGAAGTAAATAAGAATCTTTAGTAAGGAATTAAATATTAAATGGAGACTCTACATATATAAAATCAAAACACGCAAGGTTTATAATGGAAATAGACCCTGAAAATTGACTTAAGGCTTGTGACTACTATTAAATTATCTTACAAAAATATCAAGCCCAAAGCCAAGCATGTAAGCCCATACTTATAATTAATTCCATCACTCAAAAAGCTGAGGCAGGAGGATTAAGAGTTTGGAGCCAGCATGGGCTACTCAGAATTCTAAGTTATCATGGTCTACAAAGTAAAACCCAGGTGTATAGTGGTTTGAATGTAAATGTCCCCCAGAGCCTTAAGCGTTTGTGTATAAGCTTCCTTCTGAGTCCACGGTATGCAGAGCCCTGCTGGAGGAGGTGTGTCACTGTAGGCAGATCCTGAGCCCAAGCTACTGTGTGTTCAGACCCAGCTCATCTTTGCTTGCACATGTGTATGTCATTAGTGAGTCTGCTGATTTTCTCCACCATGAGGAAGCATTCCCTCAAAACTGTAAGCCAAAAATACAACCTTTCCTCCCATAAGCTGTTTCTGGAGTGAAGGAGGAATAGGAGCAAGGTAACATCAGCAGTCAGCCAGGTACAGAGGCCCAAGGATAGCCTTACTAGAAATGATGTCTGATCTAGTCTCATTCAAGACTGTTGCAAGCAACAGTTCAGCAGTACTTGCTCTTTCTTCTTCAAGTTTTCCTAGACCTGGCACACCTGGGTGGACTGACACCTCCTGAAACCAATCAGGTCTCTCCTTACACAAGTGATTGTGATGGCAAGGCTCACACTCGGGTGTGTAAGGGATCTGGTTGACTCATTGATCCATATAAAGAAGCCTAACCACATGTGTAAAGCTTCTTGATCCCTTTTCATTCTCGTGGTGCCTGATTCTTATGGTTCTTGCTTTGGTAGGCTCTTCCTCTTCCCAGCTTGGATGGGAAGGAGGAGTACACCCTTTAGGCTGGGGATCCTGCTAGACCTCCCTCTGGATCTTAATTCCCCCCAAAAAATAATCCTTGTAAGTCATATTATTTTTCTTCTTAGGGTCTATGTTATTAATTCTCTGCTCACATGGATAAGAATCCAAATGTTGAGGTTCACAGGTCTGGAATGTCCTGCATCGAAAAGGAATTTAATCCATCCCTGAACCTGAAATCCTGCGTAAGTACAGTGCTTTCTCCTATCACCAATAAATTAACTGCTACAGAAAATTGATATTAGAGGTGTCGTTGTTGTGGTGATGAATCTGACTATGTGGTTTTTGGTATTTTGGAATTTAAGTTCAAGAGGAATATGGAAGAATTTGATATTTTGGACTAGAAAAGACAGTGTTTGTTGTAAGCTGCATTTTTCCCATGTCCTGAGAATTTTACCAACGTTGAATTTCAAAGTAATAGACTGGTGTGCTTGATGGAAGAAAGTATAAAAATATATGAAAGATGCAAAGTTTACCACAGAAAGAAATGTTGCTACAGCCACAGATATTTGATTTAGGTCACTTCAGTTCCAACTGTTAAAGAAATGGGATAACCCAATTCCACCAACAAGACATTGGATGATAGCTGCCATCTTGGCAGGAGACAAACCATTCCTGGCCTTCACACAGGGCCCAAATGAAACCTACGAGAAAGTGATGAGACAAACAGGAGACCAATCACCATAGCAAATCTGATAACCCATGAAAGGTCAATGGAGACAGACACCAACAAGATACAGCACAACCCAGTGCAGAGGTCCAGAGACACATAAGATCTAAATAATAAAGCAGACTCAAAACTCACCCACCATGACTTAGGGAACTGAACGGAAGAGGGGGGAAAGAATGAAAGAGCCATGGTGGGGGAAAATATCCAGAGACATTGTCCCCATCTCAGCCACAGTGCACAAAGGGGGAAGAAAAAATGAAAAACTGGCTCCCTCTAGTGCAGTTAATACCCCTCTACCCTATGGACAGATCCAGTGTGCGCACCGAGGAAGTACCCCAGTGGGTGAGGACAGAGAGGAGGAAAATGGGGACACCTTCACAGGATTTACTCATACAATGTATATACCTATTCATAATAAAGATATTAATTAAAAAAAAGAAATGGCCACCATTTTGGATGGACTAGGTGTTCTGGATTGGAGTGATAAGAAGACTCATTGAGGGTGATACGGGAGGCTGAAGCTAGTAACAATACACATTATTTTCAAAGGAAGGGGCCTGAATGCAGTAATGTCCTACTCCTCAAGACCAAGTTGTATTCTCCCCTGGATTTACAAAATTGATGACAAATTCTGCATGATACTGGTTTTGGAAACGTGAAAAATTCAAGGAAGAGACTTACAAATCGTGCATGGTTCTGAAGATGCCACAAGGTGAAAGCGGATTGAAATCTCTGTGATAAGGAACATGAGAGGCCACTGTATGTTGTGAAGATGAACGATGGGTTACAGAGCAGACCCTAGGATTTTAGAGATGCCAAGACTGTGGACAGTTCCGAAGGATGGATAGCTGTTCACTCTGGCTTGGGCAGATCTGCCTGGAAAGCAAGCAGCCATGTAGAGGGCAGAATTGAGGTGTTAGGATCCAGAGGACTACATTACAGATTCAAGATACCAAATACACATCTGCAGAATTTGTTGTTTGCTCTGCTGGGTTTGGGGTTTGTGTTGGTTCATTCTTTGCTTATGATGCCTTCTATTGGCGATGAGAATGTTTACTCTGTACCATTATGTGTTAAAAGAATGTATCTTGTGTTTTGATTTTATAGGGCTCATGGTAAAAAGGCTGTTTAGATTTTCAGAAGAGACTTTAGATTTTTGAGTGTAATAGGATTGATAATGACTACAGGACTTTAAAAGTTACACTAAGTGAATCTTTCATCTTGAGATGCTTGTGAGTCCAAGAAAACCAGGTTGGAATTTGAAACAAATGTCCCACATATCCTCAAGTGTTTGTGTTTAACTTTCCTACTGAGTCCCTAGGAGATTGAGGGAGATGTGTCTCTGGGGATGGATCTTGAATCTAACCTACTATGTGTTCAGACCCAGCCCACGCTCACTATTCTTTCTCTGCTGAAGATGTGTAATGTTGTGAACTCACTGCTGTCTCCACCATGATAAAGCTCCCCCTCCAAACTGTAAGCCTGAAATAGACTCTACTTCTTTTGGTTGGGTGCTTTGTCCTAGCAACAGAAGCTAACTGCTATACCAGACTCAAAGGAAAAAGAGAGAGAGACTAAATTAATTGATCATTTGGACTCCAACCCATCAAAGTTCTTTCAAAGAAAACACTGCAAGAGGAAGATACAGGAAGAGAAAAAAAAACTTAATGCAATGCATTATTTTTATTTCAAAATTATATAAATTTCATAATTTTTCAATGTAGGCTCACTCAACTTAGTTTGTGGCTTTCTTAGTTTTATGAGGTGCTATTTATCATTTACCTCATTTCCTGGGCCACTGGTTCACTTTCAGAAAGGCCTTCCCTATGAATCTTAGGTCACTTGGATCTACAGTACCATTTAACTCTAATGTTTTTCAAATTTTTTTTGGTCCAATGTCCTTTCTCACACTCAGCCTTTTCTCTCACTCTCACAAATAATAAATAAATAAATATTAAAAATAAAACAATTCTAGCAGCATATGGACCTTTGCCTATTTAAGAGAAATATATTCAACGCAATCAAAATACACAGATCAAAATCTTTATGGAAGAAATATATTCTTGTCATTTAAGCAAGAAGTAGAGTCCAAAGAGGTAAATTATTTGGAAAAAGTATAAGTAATATTTACAAAAATATGTGCTATGCTTTATAAAAGTGAACACAATAAAGTCTAAAGCCATCATCATTACTATCAATAAAAAATTATATTTGGGGGGATGGAGAGGTTGCTCAGTGATTACGGCACAAAGCCTAATAACCCGGGTTTGATTCCCTAGTACCCATGTAAAGCCAGATGCAAAAAGTGGTACATGCATCTGGGGTTTGTTTCCAGTAGCTGAAGGCCCTGGCACACCCATTCTCTCCCTCCCTCCCCCTCTCAATGCAGATGAAATTGCTCCACAACACATCCTTAGAGTGTATGTCTGGGAGTGGCATAGCTGAGTCCTGTGGTAGTTTTATTTGTGTGTTGCCATTATTGAAGAACAATCTTTTTCCCTGTGCTCAGAAAGGGCTTACCTGTCACTGTAAACTGCAGTGTACCCCCCATATTTTCCTACAGTAGTCTCAGGTTTTCTGGTCTCCTTCGAACCATTTTGAATTGATAATTGGGTAAAATATGTGGGTTTAATTTCATTCTTCTATAGATAGATATCCATTTTTGCCAGTACCATTTATTAAATAGGCTTTTTTCTCCAGTGCATTGTTTTTGATGTCTTTGTCAAAAATCAGGTGACCATTGCTGTGTGGCCTTAGATCTGGATCCTTCGTTGAATTGTGTTGGTCTACTTGCCATGTTTTTTGCTAGTACCATGTTATGGTGACTCCGTAGTATAATTCTAGGTCAGGAACTATTTCCTGCAGTAGGAGAGGTTTGGTGGTGAATACGAAAGAAGCTGTCTTTATGAAACTCACCTCTACGTGCAATGAATATATGCCAATTAAAACGTCCTATTCCAAAGAAAATCAAGTATACAGAGTTCCTAATGAAACTGTAAACTAAAAGTCATGAAGAAATTCATCCTAGCATTATCTGGGAAGAAAGCGTTCCTGTGAGCAGGAACAGCAGGTATGATGGCTGAGGTTAAACCTGACCATTAGTACTGCAGTCAATGCTACCCAAATGGGGTGATTCCAAAGGGCTATTTTGAATGGGATTTTATTCCCCATTTCCTTCACAACAGTTTTCTTTCTACTGAGGATATCTTTGACTATCCATGCTCTTTTGTATTTCTGTATGAACTCTTTTTAAAAAAAAATATTTTTTCCTAGTCCTCAGAAGAATATCTTTTGAGATTTGATGGGAATTTCATTGAACCTGAGGATTTGTTTTTGGGATATTTGGTAATATAGCCATTTTCACAATATTAAATCTACCAATCTATGACCATGGATGTTTTCTCCAATAACTGATGCCTTCCTTTATTTTATCAAAGTCTAAAAAGTTTTCTTTGTACAGATTTTCTTATTCTTGTTGAGACCAACTTGTAATTGCCTAATTTGGGGCAGAGTTGGGCTATTCTGAATGGGATATTATCCATAATTTGTTTCCTAGTGTAAGAGTTTCAGACAAACTCCATAGATACCCTCCCCCTGAGTGGGGGGTGTCTCTAGCCAGAACTCAAACCTAGATGCTAAAACTGATTGGTCAGGGGTAGACCAAACAGCTATCTCTCTGACTTACCTGGTAGAAGTTTTTTAAAAGTCACTAAAACAAAGCCCACTCTTTTTGTCCCATATTGTGTCCTAAGAGAAGGACTTTTAAATTTCCAGGCCTTAGAAAAGGTAAGGCCTTCCCCTCACTCCGGCCTAATGGCTGGAGTGAGGGGGCGCTCAAGTTTTTTCCCACATGAACCTTTTTTTTCATGATGGGAGCCCTCTGTCATCTTTCCTTTTCCTCTATGTTTAGTTAAACAGCATAGATTTTGGCTAAAACCTCTCCCATGTGTTCTCCCCACACTGGTGGCTGGAGAACTCCGTAACTCCCCATTTTCCTTTAAATAAAGTCTCCTACTATACCTTAACTTCTGGTTGTCTATGATTTTAATTTTTAACTTTGTAGACAAGAATTTGGGTACTCCTTAAATTTTGAGGAACATTAAATTTTTGCTGGGTATTATCTAAGTTCTAATCCCCAGCTCAGTCCCTACACCAGAAAGTTTATTGTTGCAATATAGGAAAGGGAATTTTTATGTTGAGTATGTATTTTATAACTTTGCTGAAGATGTTTACTATATTTAAGAATTTTCTGATAGAGTCTGTAGAGTCATAAGTATAGAATCGTGTCATCAGTAAATAGGGTATTTTTCTTTCTTTCCTTTTCATTTGTCCCTTTCATATCTTTCTCTTGTCTTATTGCTCTAAGATATTAAACACTCTATTGAATAAGAGTAGAATTAGTGAACACTCTTGTCTTATTCCATTTTAGGGAAAATGTTTTCAGTTATCTTTTCAAGAAGCAAAATGGCAATTTCTTGGAATGGACTTCTGCCTAGGAATTTTCCACATTTTTGGCTCAAACATTTTTTTTAATCTTGTTTTGTCTTTATTTTTATTCAGAACTACCTTGGTCTTCTTTACAGAATCCTTAATTTCTTGAGGCATACAAGGATGGGTCACATTAAGGAATTGTTCTAAAATATCTCCGTTGCTCAGCAAGCAAATACTTTAAGGAGTAATCATAGAAATGTTAAGTTTCCTTGACTAGCATCTTAAGGTAATCAAATATGTTCATAAAATAAATCCTCTTTGAAGCTATTAAAGAGTAAAGATATTCTGCTTTAATCCTCCACAGGATGATATAGTGATGCACTAAAATAGTAAGATGATAGTAGCCTATGTTTGTTTTCTGCATACTCTTCATAACTAATTTGTCATGTGAATTACCTGACTTCATCTTCCCAGCAAGCCTGTATAGTAGTTATAATTCAAGGTTCATTGTTCACTCCTATGTGATAATTGATTTGTTAGGCCTGGCAGAGCTTGTAAGTAGCAGAACTAGCTGGTAAACACAATTGTCTGGCTCCATAAAAACTATTTTTTGAGATAGTAGGAGAATGTCCACAGTCAAGAACAAAGGAGTTTGTACTCTCAAAGAAAGGTGAAAGGAAATAAATACGGTTTTGAGGACACAGTAGCATGCACACTCTATTCACTGATTATTCCTGGGATTTCAGCAACGTCATCTCACCTTCCCTTGAAAGGCCATCAACAGTCATAAACCACACAGGATTTTCTGTCCTCGGGATACATTACTGACATTCTGTACTCTGTGGTTAAAGTTGAAGTGGCCCCAGGAGGATGTAGCCCACAATACCCACCTCGTGTTTATTTCGCTTGACTCTAGTGCTTAGCTCAAGGATTCTACATGAGCTACTGAAGGCTGAGGCCATGGAAACACAAGTTCCTCAACATCATATATGGCAAATATTATCTGAGAACCAACAAGGTGGTGCAACAAAGTGGTGTCAGTTCTGAACAACTCTAGGACATTTTGATATTTCAGTACTCAGTTTGTTCCTTAGGAGAACAAGATGGCATACCACCTGTCTACAAGTTATTCAAGTGTTGAGCCACCTCCAGCCCTAACTCATAGATGGTTCTGACATAGATGATTCTCTGAATCTCACGACAGATCTTTATTTACTTAAACTCTGCCTTCTGTAAAAAGTACAATTTCTGTCTCTGCTTGCTAACATACTTGCTTCATCACACCAGGCTAATAGGTTGATTCTTCTGAGAGACTTCTGTGGACATTCTTGGCTCAGGATGACATCTCCGCACATACAGTGTATGTATCACCTACTGGGAATACCTACCCTAGTAAATCCCCTACACTTAATTATAGATAGATAATTTTATGTTTTCTGTACTGTGAATTCCCTCAGGACATATACTTTATTGCCCGTTTATAAATTGCACTAAACAGCACAAATCTAATTTGATTGAATCTAAATAAGGAAAATTTGCAGAAGTTCTGCTAGAATTCCCTTAAAATTTTTATTCCCATATTATACTTTTATCATTATTTTGCTCTTAAGACATTTGTGCTTCAATATTATAAGATCTCAGTAGTCTCAGTGCAGTGCTAACAAGAACAATGTAAGGTCCTTTGTAATGAGTACTAATTGCTTTGAGTATGGGAATTTACTTTGAAATGTAAAGTATACTTACAACCCCGAAGTCTCTGCTAAACCCTTAAATCTTGTAACCCAATGCACCCTTGATACATCTAACAAGTTTAATAAATGTCAATGATGCCTCAAAGTTAGCATGTTAATAAACTAATCCTCTGGTCTTCAATTCCAAATATGCTTTGTTCTCATTTATTTTTTATTTAAATAAATAACAAATCTTGTCTTCCAACATCATAGGCTGATCCCTTGCATTCATTCTTACTGCTTTTCTGCATTTTAAGCCTGACTGAATCTACTAGATTTTCTTTGGACTACATGTAATGCTGTTAAGGGAAGGCTTTAATCAGAGCTGTGGGCAATCTCCCCAGAGCAGAGAAAAAGCCTCCTGGGGAGGTCAGATCTGGGAATATACAGGGAAGTGAAGCTGAAGTCCAGGAATGTGTTGGGGTGAGGGCCCAGGTGGTCATGTAGCTCTTAGTGGGGGAAGGAAGGTCCTCTGGACAGACAGAGACACAGCAGGAGGGGGTTTTATCTCCTGTTTGTGAGGAAGGCTTTAATCACCTGTTTTTAACTCCCCTTGGGGTCTGATTTTGATGTTGACACCTCTCTTGAAGCTCACCACACTGGTTCTGGAATTCCTTTCAGGGGAAACTGAGGTGTTATGGATGGACTCCATTTTGGAGCCTGAGTTTCGACATAACACCTCTAAGCCCTAATCTTATCCCTTCCTCCCACTTTCCTTGCTGAGTCTTCTACTATTGAATCACTGTCCACCATGCACATTGTTTCCTCTTGTTCCTTCAAAAGGAGCCTTCGTGCTGCATTTCAGGGAAGCCATCCGTTGTGACTACTACTCTTGGAATTCTCTTGGCATGAATAACTTCATGGCTCACTCCTTAATCTGCTGTAAATTTTGTTCAATCTTCAGCCTTTCCTGATACCTTCTGTCCTGTCTAAAATTATAACAACACTTTCTATATCTCTTCTTAATTGTTGTCTTGATATTTTCTTATATTAGTAGGTATCCTCATCAAACACCTGGATGCCTTCTGTGCTATTCATGACCCCCTACCCCATGGACTGATTAAGTATGCCCACCGAGGAGGGCCCCCAATGGGTTGAGGACAGGGAAGAGGGAAATGGGGGTACCATCATAAGATTTGCTTATGCAATGTATCTAATTAAGGATAATAGAGATATTAAAAGAATACCTTATAATAAATTATCTTTTGATGCTATTCAAATTAAAGTATTAAAACCAGAATTGATCTTCAAATTCTGCTTTCATTGCCTAAAACATTGCATTACAAAGAAAGAAGTCAATAAATACTTGTGAAATATGATAATAAATTATGCCATGTACCTTTATTTCTTAGTTTAAATTAATTGTGTTGATCTTATTTTTTCTTGAACTCTGTTGTATATTATACTCTAAATAGAAATTCTCTTTCACTAATAGTTGAGACACGAATAGGTCAAAAGCCTGAGTTAGCAAGGAATCTCCAAAGAGATAAGTCACCAAAGCCACATTTCAAAATGGAAGGAGGGAAGAAGGTCTACGTTTCACTTCAATATTAGTGGAAAGGTTTCCATGGAGACTGCAATGGTGACCTATGTTTTGGGATGCTATAGATTTTTCAGATATATTTCTATCTCAGAGGGAGGTGACAGTTTAGTATATGAGAAGAAAAGGTAAATAATCCTGAGAGAGGCCTCATGAACCTGACAGCACTGGTTCAATTCCCCAGCCATCTACCTAAAGCTGGATGCAAAATGGCACATGCATCCACTATCCTGAGTGCCAGAGGCAACGGGAGATGGGCCAGGAGAATCTGAAGCACACAGGCAGGACCGGCTGTCTCACGTTCCTTGGCGGCCTGCCAGTTCATTGGCAGTGGCAAAAAAAAACCCTGTCTCAAAGAAGGTAGAGCACAGACATCTCACAGTTGTCTTCCAACCACTACACATACCCTGTGACATATGTGCACACACACACACACACACACAACGACACACATGTACACACAATAAAACTAAATTTTAAAAAAATTAAACAGAACTTTTTAAAGAAATCATGAAGGGTTATCCAAGAACACATCAACTTCAAATATTGTCAAGACTCAGAAAATAACTATCATTCATAATAACACAAGCAAAAAAGAACTTTGCTATTCATTTTCATCTCTTATCTCTTCTAAATTACTGAGGGTGAACGGTACTGAAAGGTACAGAATGTTGTAGGCAACAGCTTCACAATGTGGGGATGAACTTCCAACCAGACACAGTTTATGAGAGGAAGGGATTTATTACAAGCTTACAGATGAAGGAGAAGTTCTATCAATGGCAGAAGAAGCTGGCTCCCTTTCATATATCCAAGCAGAGGAAAAACATCACCAGCCACCAGACACCAAAAAAGCCGCAAGCATGAACCAGCAGCAAGCAGGACCTCCAGAGCTTGGTCAGTTATCTCTACAACCTTTGGATTGGACCCCAGGATCTGACCCAATGAAACTTCATCCAAACAAGTGGCGGGAGACTCACGTTACAAACTTAGAAAACACCCAAATCTATGCAGGACATACATTCAAACTACCACAAAAATCCACTGCTGGGAAGATGCCAAAGAGCTAAGCTACAGGAAGAGAATGAGACTGAAAACTGACACCTGTCTTCTCTTCTCAGTGGTGGTACAATCAGGTTGGTACTTACATGTATTCAGTATAAAGCAGTTTAAGGTTTGATTACTGTAATTAGTGATACACATCATCATTTGTTCTATGAAATGCCCATAAATATCATAAACACTGCTGAACTACTGAATTTTATTGATTGAGTTTAGGGAAAAGATTAGTCATACGAAATAATTTTAAAATGAAGCTGGAAACTGAAAACCATTAAAAACAATTGTAAACCATGTGTTGCAGTCACCATTCTAGTTGCTGCGCCGAAAGAACCCAAACAAAAGTGGCTTGTGGAGGAATGGGTTTTTTAGGCTTATGGACTTGAGGGGAGACTCCATCCTGGCAGGGAAAACGATGGCATGAACAGAGGGGTGGTCATCACCTCCACCACAACACTGAGAATAGCGGCAGGAAGGTGTGCCAAACACTGGCAAAGGAAAGCTGGCTTATAACCCCCATAAGCCCACCACCCAACAACACAGCTCCAGCGAGGTTGTAAAACCTAAACTGCCATCAGCGGAGGATATATCAGTCAGAACACATTCATTTGTTTGTGGGGGACACCTGCATCAAACCATGACACCATGCTTTTAATTATTTCATAAAATATGCTTCCTTGAGACTTAGAACTAACCCACCATGACTTGGGATCTAAGCAGAAGAGAGGGCAAAAAGATTGTAAGAACTATGGTGGGGGACTACTTCACCATGTACTACTCTTATGTTTTCATTGAAAAATTAAAGTTAAAAATATTGATAAACATGACACTATCAACAACAGAGGACCTAGAGACCTACTTTGTACATCCGGCTTTATGTAAGGACTGGGGAATCAAACCAGGGACACAAGGCTTTGCAAGCAAGTGTGTTTAACCATGGAGCCATCTCTTTAGCCCATGCCATAGGCTTTACATTAGGTATTCAGGACTGAGTTCCTTCCCATGGAGTAGGCCTGAAATCCAATCAGAGAGCAAGTGTTTTCCACCAAAACACCAGTTGGCACATGTTGCCTGGCTGTCTGTCCATCTATGTAACTCACAGGGACCACTGAGAGTTAAGACTTTTTATCATCTTCTTCCCCAACAGGCTACAAAAGTCTTTCCAGAATGCTGACAGCTAGTCAAGCAGGAAGAGGCTTCCAGCTCAGCTCCAACTTGATTTCCCAGTGTCCTGCAGCTGAAGTATGTGGTGTCTTCAGCAATAAGCTCTTACCATCTAGTTCTAATAGGCAACTTAGAGCCATGACTGTAGCCTGTATTACTTGAGGTAGGGGTCATCAGAAGCCCTTGACCATCTACTAAGTGGAAGGTATCTGACCCGACACTGGAATTTCCTAGCAACATATCTATGGCTTTCAGACACAGCATTATACATCTCTCTAGGGATGCCTTTGTTTATTAATGTATCTATTTTATTCCATTGTTCCAATTGTATCTCACTCTCCTACAAGAATATTTTCCCTCAGTAGCTCATTTATTAAAATACAAATTTCCCTATATTTCCCATCAAAAGAAGAAACAGAATATTTTTTAGTCCACTTTACTTCCCTATAGCTTATCTTTATTCCTCTTTAGAGCATGGCGCTACCCTGTACCAGCCTCCCAAGTGCTAACTAGAATCACAGGCATGCACCACCATGCTGCCTTAAGAATGGTCCATATTCTGTTTCAATTCTGTTCCTCTACAGTTTTTTTCCTTGCATTTGGGAAATCAAGTCCCAAATTTGGCTCACATTGCCAAACCCTGGTCTGTTCTTAGCATTTGTGAAGACTGTTGATAGCATATCGTGTCACAGATAAGTCTCTCTCTTCTCTCTCATTTCTTCCTCCTCTCCCAGCACAACAAATACATCCCTGTTCAATTACTTTACATTATCTTTGTCTTTTTGGTATATAGCTGACACTCTGTGTATTTATTCCTCTTTCTCCAACTGGAATATGAGGCTGCACATAAGAAAGGAATTGTCTGCTTTAATAATTGCCGTACTTTTATCTACATGTAGGAAATCTGGCGCCTAATACATTTATTTGAGAACAAATTAATGGCTTATGACATGAAGGCAATATATACCCTGGGTGACTCAGAAGGGTTCCTGGAAGCTGCTTGAGCCCTCAGTGCTTGTCTCTGCTTTCTTTCTTTGAACCTAACTTCTAACCTTAAAAAATCCTTGAACGAATCGTACCTAAAAGTCTAGTAAATCCATTCACCCAGCCTGCACCACTGATGCAAAGGAAATGGAAAGACAAATCCCAGAAGTAAATCATTTTAACACATTTATCCAGCAAGACTCCTATTTATAAGTGAGCCCATAATGAAAAAGCAGGAATTTCAGTAGATAAATGGACAACATATTTGGATAAGACTTTCAAGTGGCTGGTTCACATTGCAAATGATGTTATTTAAAAGGTGTTTGGCTCCAAAAACCATCAGAAAAATGCAAAATCAAACCAAACTACAATGCTAGCTCCTAGCCACCAATACAAATTCAATGCAATCTGAGAAGAGACCAAACGCAGGGCAAGGATGAGAAGCAGCCAGGATCACTCACAGCTTAGCTGCTAAACAAATGAAAAATGTTAGGAAAATCTCATGATCAACTGTTGTAGGCAGGAAAGTTCAGGAACTCCATTGCCTGGGATCTCACCACTTCATTCCTGCTCAAATGCTTAAGAGTAGTGAAACAGAACAGATGTGTGTAGTTTATAAGAAACCTGAAAAAGAAGCAAGAGTAGATGGAGAAAGGCTTTTCAATGGCTAGTATGGTACAGTTAGCCAGAGAGATGTCCTGATGTGTTATTACACAGTAACCTATTATTATAAAAATGTATCATATATATTATATCAAATATATATGTATATATGTCACATATAAACATATATGTATATATTTAAAACTCAGAAGAAATTACTTTGAATATTTTGCCATAAAGACAAATGTTTGAGGAGATAGATATTGGTGCCTGATTTTAACATACAATATAAATGTATGTGAAGGCATTCATGGGACCCTACAAGTATATAAAAGTTTTCTGTTTTTATTTTATTTTATTTTAATCCTGGAGTGCTTATTATGAATACTAAACCCTGGACTTCATCAGTCCTTCTCTTTTTTTAAACGTTTTTATTGGCTTAAAATTACATATATTAACACAACAATATGCTCCTTGTCATAGGTTCTTAAAGCCTTTGAATCCATGATGACATTCCCTCTTATGCATTAATTATTCTCCCCCCATGACTCTTACATCTTTCCTCCCCCTCTTCCACAAATTTCCCTGAGTCATAGTCGGTGAGTTTATATGCTGCATAGTTATTAGGTTTTTAAGAGTCTGTAGATTTATATTTTGGACAATTTTGGGCACCCTTGGTGCCTCTCTCCATTGTCCTTTCCCAGGTTATCTGCCTTGCTGTGGGAATAGCTCTTTTGCTCGCCATCTCACTTCCTTAGAGGTTGCGTTAGGGCTCTAAATGGTGAGTTTGAGGTGGTCTCCTGGTTGGGTGTCCCCCCCCTCAAGTCATGTCCCTTTGGTAGAGTTCAGCTGTCCCCGGTTCATGTTGCTTTCTGAAAAATAAAAAAAGAGTCTCCAGCGGAGAGTGGGATCATTATTGATCAATTGAGACAAATATTGCTAGGTTGGTGAGCGTTTGGCGGGTGTAGCCTTTCTGAGGACCTATGGTTACTGAGGACTTTCCCACGTAGATGGGGTTCTTGGTCCCCATTCAGGGTTGCTTTGGATCACCTTACCAGTCAGGGGTTCCCTGCCTCTGAGCTGATCTCATAGCCAATTAAACAGCTCTTGATTACCCACCTAGGTTGGGTGCCACTATTGCACAGATGGGTACTTCTTGACTTGCTTGTCTGTGCCATATAGCAGTGTGTTCTGCACTCTCAGGCCATCAGTCAGTGTAACTGGAAGATGCCTCCTGCTCTCTCAGAATATCTTTGGTCAGGTTACCCTGGCAGCTTTTGCAACACCTTCCAGCATTACCCAAGCTGCCCATCTGGGAGCTGATTTCATTTCAGGATTCAGTAGGGTCTCTCATTGTTGTGTGATATCAGTCTATATAATCTGCAGCAATAGGGTCTTGTCTTTTGCCTAAGGTGGGTATTCAAGGGCTGTGACAGTACCATGCTGTTTGTATTACAATGGCTTTGTAATATATTTTTAGATTGGGAATGGTGATACCTCCCGATGAGCTTCTTTTACTAAGAATGGCTTTGGATATGCAAGGCATTTTGTCTTCCCAAATGAATTTAGAAATTATTTTTCTATGTCTACAAAGAATGATGCTGGTATTTTTATTGGCATGGCATAGAATCTGTATATTGCTTTTGGGAGTATTGCCATTTTCCCAACATTAATTCTACCTATCCAGGAACAAGGAAGATCTTTCCATCTTTTTGTGTCATCTTCAATTTCCTTCTTCAGTGTTTTTATGTTTTCATTATACAAGTCTTTCACATCATTGGTTAATGTTATGCCAAGATATTTGATTTTTTTGTGACCACTGAAAATGGGACTTTTTCACTGATTGCTTTTTCTGTGTGCACGTCATTTGCATACAGGAAGGCTACTGATTTTTGTGTGTTAATTTTGTATCCTGCCACTTTGCTAATCACCTTCAGTAGTTTAGTGATACTGTTCTTTGGGTCTGTTACATATAAGATCATGTTGTCTGCAAAAAGGGATAGTTTCACTTCTTCCTTTCCAATTTGTATCACTTTTATGTCTTTTTCCTGTCTTACTTCATTTGCTAGAATTTCAAGGACAATGTTGAAGAGCAGTGGAGAAAGTGGACACCCTTGTCTTGTTCCTGAATTTAGTGGGAACTCCTTGAGTCTTTTCCCATTGAGTATGATTTGGGCTTTAGGAGATTTGTATATGGCCTTTATTATGTTTAGGTATAGGCCTTCTATTCCAAGTCTCTGAAGTGTTTTAATCATGAAGTGGTGTTGAATTTTGTCGAATGCTTTCTCTGCATCTATTGAAATAACCATGTGGTTTTTTTGGCTGAGTTTATTAATGTGGTGGATTATGTTGATTGACTTCCGTATGTTGAACCAACCCTGCATTCCTGGGATGAAGCCAACCTGATCGAGGTGGATAATACTTTGGATGCGTTGTTGGATTCGGTTTGTGAGGATTTTATTCAGAATTTTTGCATCTAAGTTCACCAGGGATACAGGTCTATAGTTTTCTTTCCTATATTTATCTTTGTCCGGTTTGGGTATTAGAGTGATGCAAGCATCATAGAAGGTGTTTGGAAGAACTCCATGTTCACCAATGTCATTAAAGAGCTTCAGAAGGAGTGGCTTCAACTCTATGATGAATATTTGGTAGAATTCAGCTGAGAATCCATCAGGACCTGGACTTTTCCTTCTGGGGAGATTTTTAATTACGCTTTCAATTTCAGTGGGTGTGATAGGTTTATTAAGTAGACTTATCTGCTCCTGATTTAGTTTTGGTAGATGATAACTGTCCAGGAATTCATCCATTTCTTTGAGGTTCTCCAGTTTTGTGGAGTATAGATTTTGGAAGTAAGACCTGATGATTCTTCCAATTTCATTGGTGTCTGTTGTGATCTCACCATTTTCATTTCTAATTTCATTAATTAAGGCCCTCTCTTTTTTCTGTTTGGTTAGGTTGGCTAGGGGTTTGTCAATCTTGTTTATATTTTCAAAGAACCAGCTCTTTGTTCATCAATTTTTAAATTATTTTTTGTTTCTATTTCATTGATCTCTGCCTTGATATTAATTATTTATTTTTGTCTTGAGTTCCTAGGATTGGTTTGTTCCAATTTTTCCAGTGCCTTTAGCTGGTTGGTTAGGTTATTAATTTGGGATTTCTCTGTCTTTGTTATATAGGCATTCAATGCTATAAATTCTCCTCTTAGGACAGCCTTCATTATGTCCCATAGGTTTGGGCATGTTGTATCATTTATCTCAAGAAAATTTTCAATTTCTGTTTTTTAATTTCTTGAACTACCCATTCATTTAATAACATATTGTTCAATCTCCAATAGTTGATGCATTTTCTGTTTTTTCTACCATTGTTTATTTCCAGCTTCAGTGCATTGTGGTCTGATATGATGCAGGGTGCTATATCGATTTTCTTAAATTTATTTAGACAAGATTTGTGACCTAATATGTGATCTATTTTGGAGAAAGTTCCGTGAGCTACTGAGAAGAATGTATATTCTGTAGAGTTGGGATGGAAAGTTCTATATATGTCTGTTAGGTCTCTTTGGTCCATGGTCTTGTTAAGTTCTATTATTTCCCTATTGATCTTCTGTCTGGTTGATCTGTCTATAGTTGATAGTGGTGTATTAAAGTCTCCAACTATGATGGAATTGAAGTTTATTTTAGATTTGTTTTCCAAAATTTTTTCCTTTATGAAATGCGGTATACCTGTATTTGGTGCATACATGTTTATGATTGTGATATCTTCTTGTTGGATCACTCCTTCGATGAGTAAGAAGTGGCCTTCCTTGTCCTTTTAAATTAATTTTAGTTTAAAGTCTATTTTGTCAGATGTTAGAATAGCCACTCCTGCTTGTTTTTATTTCCATTTATTTAGAATATCATTTTCCAACCTTTCACTCTGAAGAGGTTTTTTTTTTTTTAGAGGTGAGGTAAGTTTCTTGGAGGCAACAAATGGAAGGGTCCATCTTTCTGATCCATCCTTCTAGCCTGTTTCTTTTTATGGGAGAGTTGAGACCATTAATATTCAAAGTTATAACTGTGAGACTTGACACAATACCTGCCATTAGGAAGTGTTTGTAAGATTCGGTGCCTTGTGTGTTGTTTTGTCATCTCTAGGCTTGATTATCATTCCACCCTCTAGAGGGCTCTTGAGGTTGGTTGTTTGGCTCTTCTGTGTGGAATATTTCATGTAGAATTCTCTGTGGGCTTGATTTTGTATCCATGTAGTTGTAGAGTTGAATTTTATCATGGAATATTTTCCTTCTTCCTTCCATTATTAGGGAAACTTTTTTCAGAGTACATTAGTTTGGGTTGAAAGCCATAGTGACTGAGACTTTGAATCATTCCATTCTAAGTCCTTTAAGTGCTTTCATGGTTTCCATGGAGAAGTCTGATGTGACTCTGATCGGTTTGCCTTTAAATGTGATTTGCTGTTTTGCCCTCACTTCTTTAAGAATCCTCTCTTTACTTTCAATGTTTAGGGTTTTTACTATAATGTACCTTGGGGAAGTTCTTTTGTCCAATCTGTTTGGTGTTCTGTGTGCTTCCTGTACCTGAATGGGATTCTCTTTTGCTAAAATGGGGAAGTTTTCTTCAATAATTTTGTTGAATATATTCTCTATGCCTTTTGTCTGACTTTTTTCCCCCTCCAGTATCCCCATGATCTGGAGATTTGGTCTCTTAAGGGTATCCCAAAGATCTCTCATATTTTGTTCATATGCTTTTTTGAACTTATTCAGATTTTTTATTTCCCTATCATTCTCTTCTGTTTTATCTTCCACATCTGGGGATCTGTCTTCTCAATTATTGACTCTAGTGGTGAGGGATTCTAGAGAGGTTTTTATTATTTCCATTTGGTTCTTGTTTTCTGATATAGCTTTTGGAATTGCTTCTATCTTTATTTTGAATTGTGTTTTCATTTCAAGGTTTGACTTACTTACTGCTTCCTGATACTCATTCTTGTATTTCCTTATGTCTTCTTTCAGTTTTGTTAGCTGATTCTTGAGTTCTTCTGTTTGCTGGTTTGCCTTTAGTTCAGACACTGATTTACCTAAGAAACTACAGAGAGCTCCTTCCATGTGGTTGATAGGAGAGGGTAGAGAGCCCATGTGGGAGCAATACCCACTTCCTTCTAGGCCCAGTAAGTAAGGGTCAAGGTATGGGAGGGAGGGGAGTTACCATAACAGTGACCTATAAGTTAAGGGGAGATGAACAGCCAAAAGAGACCTTTCCTACCTGTAAGGATCTATTTGTAATCATTGCAGTGGGCTTTATTCTCCAGTTTAGGTGAGTCTGAGAGAGAGCTGTTTAGTCTGGGCTAGGGGCTGGATCAGGAGTGGGGGGGTGAGAGTGAGCTGATTGGATGGCTGAATCAGAAGCTGAACTTCTGCTGTTGCAGGCAGCTGCAGTGTTCCCTCTTTGGGCGCTCCCTCCTGACTGGCTACCCAATACCCCTTGGTACTATTGATAGTAGCTCATACAGAAAACACCTCAAATGTAATTTCAACAAGACATTTCAGTTTTATATGATCAGATATTTGTATGTTATACAGCTATAGTAATTAGGAAAGTAGACCATATACACAGGTCAAAGATACCATATATTATATTGAGCAAGAGTCCAGACATGGAAAGCCTATACAGGATTACCTCAAAGAACAGAACTTGAAAAGGAAGAAAAGTAATAATCCTTGAACAGGAAGCAAATCAAAGTTCTGGTGAGCTCCTGCTGTGTTGCAAAAAAGTGTCAGTGTATAGGTACAATTTTAAAATCTGAAAATAATTAGATTCCCAATAATATTTTCAAATGGAATTTTTACTTAAAAAAAGCTCACAGTATGAGTGGACCAAAGTACATTTCATAAGTAAATGTTGGGCATCAAGCAACTTTACTTTTATAAATGCAGTGACTATCCTGATATATACCTCAACGTGGATCTCTCTGGCTTTTTTCTTATAAAATCTTAGAAGTAGGAATGTGTAATAGTAAGCTAAGCACAAGTTTTCAGGTCTTGGGATAACATAGCAAATTGTTCCCTAAGGTGCTGAGTCCAAGAAGATAACTCTCATATCTCAGTTATGTTTGTATTATAATATAAAACTAAAGGACATGGGACAAATATGGAGTTGCCTCCTGCTGAACTTTCAAGACTGGAGTCTTGAAAGATATTTATTTGTTTGAAAGTATATTGCCTCTGGCATGAGATTTTTCCACCAAGAGTTTATTCAAGGCAACAGTGCTGAAAATTTCCACATTATAATCTTCTAAACAGACTTTCATGAGCAGTGTAATATTTCCAGTCAAGGCAAAGAAAAAGGTTTACTTTGCCTCACTCTACCATTTTCTCCATCACACAGTGTCTGTGCTGAGCATCTCACCGTTTCCTTGTTCTTCCTAGCCATATCCATCCTTGTTTCCACCGTGTTCCTAGTTTCCTTCCTAAAATGTTAATTGTTTCCTCTTTCTACTATATCATATCTCATAATTTGAAATCTAGTTGAAGGTCTGTCTTCTTCACAAATATGATTGTACCTTTTACCAAATTTGAGCTTTTCCCCTCTTGATATTCAGAACACATGTGCTTCATTTTGGAAGCCCTAGCTAGTAGCTGCCATATTAAATTTCCTTCATGCAAGTCATTCAGTTGCTAAAATGGATGTGATGCTGAAAGCATAGCGGAATTCTTTATCCAAATATCGCCAAAACTCTTGAAAAGACTGAGCCATGCCTTGAGTACTACATTATTGAGATTTAAGTTATGATTTTATTGAAGACTAACCTCATAACATCTACTCAGATTGGTGTGTTTAAAAGCAAAATAAAACAAAATATAATTTTAAGTTGAAAGAAAAATATATAATTGTGAGCTGCAGTACGGGTCATAAAGGAAGCATATAGTCTCTACAGTAAATAGCTTTTTTTTTTTACATTATTCACTGCAGCAGCAATTAGCTCCAGGACTCTTGAGCACTGGACACAGATGATCTGATTCAAAAACTGTAGATTTTAAGGATTTATGGAAAGTTAATGTTAAATAACAGTAATTTTACTATATTTGGGCTGGAGAGATGGCTCTTGTTTACAAAGCCTGACAGCCAGGGTTCAGTACTCCAGTAACCATGGAAAGGCCAGATGCACAAAGTGGTACATGCAACAGAAGTTCATTTGCAATGGCAGGTGGACCTGGTGTACCCATTCTCTCTCTCTCTATGTCTCTATCTCTTTTTCAAATAACTCAATAAAATATTTTTAAATGAAAAAAATAATATTTACTATATGGTAAAATGACTTTTTTGATATTGTCATAAACAACATGTATTTTACATGCACTATGCTTGCTTGAATGTGTTTTGCCTGATCAATGAATTGACTAGAAAGTATAAGCTAACCGTTCCTGTCCTCAATCAAAAATTGGAAGCAACCAAGTAGAAAAGTAAATCAACTCAGGGTGAACCAGAGCTGATGTGTGGGCATCCCTGTCTTAAATACTTACTTGTATCAGTTTTTCCTGAAGTAGTTGGAATGTATCATTTCATATTATGTTTCCTTTGTAGAAGGTTTCTAATGATACCATAAAGATATAAAATTTATCTGCATGTATACTGGGAATCATAAGGAGCTTTTTGCTTTAATTTGATCAATATAGATATAGATTTTGAAATATGAACTTTGAAAATAAGTTTTCAGGTTAATTAGTATCTTTCTTATACAAATAATTACAATTTAATAATGAGTTCTATATCAGACTTTATAATTACTATTTAATTGTGAGTTCTATATCAGACTTTATTTTGTTTATACTGCTTAAATGCATCATATTACTTGAACACTTCAGTTTAAATGAATAGTTGTATAAATAAGCCAAATCAACATTGCATGTCAAGAACCCTTATTCCTACTAGTAAACAAATTTTGGCACTGTTTCTAATCCTCCCCTTCAATACAATATTGAGGTTATTATCCTCCCTGCTTTCATTAAGTTCCCTGTAACTTTGAATATACTGATTTCAAAGGACTTTACTCCACAAATTTGATTTTGCCTCACAAATATGCATTAACTTAAAGAAAATTTCTCCTCATTGAATGTTTATATTTTCTACTACTCTTGCCATTGCTTCTTCACTGGGTGGGGGGACAGGAGGAACAAGACTTCAAGGGTCTCTTCACTTCATAACAAGGTCAAAGCCAGCCTGTACTCAGGTGACCCTGTCTAAAAATATAAGAAAAAAAAGAAAGAAGGAAGGAAGAGAGGGAGGGAGGGAGGGACGTACGGACAGACGGAGAAATCAAGGGATATGTCCACATCTGAATTCATCATTTTGTTAACAATATCTTTCATCCAGTTTCCAAAATCTGATTACTATAGATCACTGCATTCCATTTGCTGCCTTACATACTAATATGAACTGTGTTCTAACTCCTGCCATTAGACAGTTCCAGATCTTAAATATTTTAAATATTCATTTCCCACTTTCTATTCATTTTCACTGCTATCCTAGTAAATGCATTCATTACCTTCCTCTCACGGTAGGACCATAATTTTCCTATGAAATAAATCACTCTGTCCCCAATATATCATCTATACTTCGCTTAGCATTAATCTTTATAAAATGAAAATCCAATCATGTTTTTTCTCACACCAACTTCCTTTAATGTGTTTCCATCACCAAGCGCAGTATTTTTTTCAAAGCAACCCATCCCAATGCAAGCGGAATTACTAGATAAGGGGTGGAGTCTTCAGCTTTACAATCTCCATATAAGTAGGGAGATGTTCTCCTAGGAGGAGAACAAGGGATCCATTTATGGGATTATCAAATACTTAGACATTCAATTTAATTACTTTTGTTAGCCTCTTCCATTATTTGTCCTCGCACTAGTGAACTAACTGGTAACCTTCTGATGGCTTAGCTTAAAATTCCTTTCCATGTTTATTTCCCAGAATTTTTTATTCTTTTTTTTTCACTAAATATTTAACAATGGGAAATTACATTGAATCTCTTTCCACAAAGTCTAGCAAGCATCATCTGCTTAGCACAGGGCCTTCACAGAAAATGCAGTCCACCCCTTGTGCACAATCCCATAGGATGCCAACACTGATTTATTTTCTCACTCTCTCAATCACATTTATTGCGGTGTCTTTTCCTGTTCTTCATCAGCAGGTGGCAATTCCCTAAAGGCAAGGATACTGTTTTCTGTTATAGTCCTTTACTTTGGACAGTCTAATCACATTTTTATTTCTTGGTTAGTAATTTTATGTTAAAATATAATTAGATAATGAAGCTCCATGTCCAGTGATATACAAGAAAATAAACTCTGAAGAAAGAACTCTTACTTGGCTGGAATTTGAAATCCTATGTAGGGTTATAATTCACCAACCCAGTGTAGATGTGTAGTCTCAGCTCCTAGAGCCAGAGGGCCTCCAGGAGTTTTCCAAGCATAGCCAGGTGTGGTGATTACTATGTACCTTCAGTGTTCCCTCTCTGTCCTTTGCGACCTACACATTTATGGGCAGAGAATGACATTTATTAAGTTTTTGATGCACACATTGAGCTTCTAAGTGTTTTGTTTTGTTTTGTTTTGTTTTACATGACACTGTGTCTAGTTTTTAAAAAATGACATTGTGTTTTAAACAGAATCTTGGAAACTATCACATCACTCAGTTCTGGGAACAAAACAAAAGCATCAATATGAACCATATCAAATGCATTTTGATGTCATTTCTCTAAATCCGCACCACATCCCCTCATCTTTTGCTGGGAACAGCATGCTCTTGGACAGCTTTCAGAATCCCTGTCCTACCGTCCACTGAGTCAATGAGTTCTTCTTGCATGGTTCTTTTGAGATGTCCATAAAGATGACCACAAGCTGGCTGTGACTCACAAAGACCTGGGAGCCAGTGAATCTTTCTAAATTTGGTCTTGCACCTACAAAGTGAGTTTGCAAGCTATGGCAGAGAAAGACACAGGGAGAAAGCATGGTGCACTCAAAGGAAAAGAGGACCCTAATTTAGTACTGTGATACATCAAGGGAAGGATGACCTCAGTCAGTACTGTGATCTATGGCGGCAAGAGACCCAGGGAAAATTCAGGGCTCTTTGAGTCATTTTTAGTATGGAGAGAGAAGTCAATACAAGCCAAAAGCAATCACTATATCAGTCTTCAAAAGAAAACATCAACAATCCCCAGAGGTATCTAATTGTGTCTAATGTGGTAAGCAGCTACGTTCACAACTATATCAGAGGCTTTCTACTTGTGATAAAATATATGACACCTTTTCCAGCCTCTTAATCTTTCCCTTATCTTCTAATAGTTGAGAAAATTGAGCTTGTTTATTAGTCCCTGCAGAGTGAAAATTATTTTGTTTTTTACATGTGCTATGTCTGCTGTCTGGAACTTTCTCCAATGACTCAGGTTCAAACTTTAGCTCACTTTAAATTCATCCTCACAGGCTTTCATCGATTCACTCAGACACCTCCAGATCCCACTCCTAGTGGCAAATGCCTGCCTCTGCTCTCAAGTCACACTGTCTCTTGGTAGATAAGCTTGTCTTGGGCTTTGTATGCATGTACATCCTACCTCCACTTGCACTCTGTGTCATCTTGTTAGATTGAGTGTAATTCACATGCTTGGCTACATTGATTCCCAATACAATATGCAATTCTCCTCAGGCACTCAGCACTTGCTTATTTATACTAATCACAATAAAATTCAATATTATCTGTCAGTTTTATTTTCCATGTCAAGAAGGCTAACATGGCCCATTAAAACTATCAGTAGAACCAGGAATTCTATGCCATCTTCAGAATAAAATGTTGATGTACAGCCTACATGCATATAGTCATACAAATTTAGATAAAGTAGTGAAACTACTTAATATTGCTTGTGCAAGTCAGTTTTCCATCACTGTAACAAAACATCTGATAAAATAAACTGACAATAAGGAAGGGTTATTTTGGTTTAGAAATGCAACGGTTCCAGTCTATGACCAATTGCACCTCAATTGTCTGTGTGAAGGAGGGAGGGAGGAATGAATGTCCTCCAGAGTTTGCATACCTCAAGGTAGCTGAAGACAAGAGGGCGAGGGGAGGGGCCGGGGCAAGGGGAGGGGCCAGGTTCCAATATTCCCTTCAAGGTTCTCTCCACAATAATCCAGCCTCACTCTACTAGGTTCCACCTGCCAAAGGCTCTGCCATCTCCACAGAGCACCACTGGCTGGGCATGTAGGGGACCCAGTTCCAGACCATAACACTGATTATACCCCAGCTTCTGTTCCAATCAACTTTTTCAAATATCACAGAAACCCCATGAGGTAGATACCATTGTTGCTAAACAAAAAACTAAGACCTGATGAATGAACAAGCCAAAAAGAATAAAAAAACCTCTCTCATTGATTACGAAACAACTCTTCTTTCACTTCTCTGTTCCTTGATAGATTAAAATTTTAAGAAGTTACAATTTCTTGATATTTGTTACAAATTTCTCTAAATCCCTTCCTAAAGCCTTAAAGAGTACTGATAATGGGCACTACATTGCAAATGGATACAAATAAGAAAACCAGGTACACACAGAAGGGTGACTATATCTATCTACACACAGGCACACATGTGCACATACATACTTACATGTATCAATAATATATGAGGATATTTAGATGAACTATTTCTAGAACAAAGGAGTTGAAAAGTTTCAACTATAAAGAAATTTAAAAAATTGAGATAAGTATATTAACCCTGATTTAAATAGATAATACATATGTACATATGTATTAAAATCTATTGGGTACCATATAAATTTTTATGTATTTTTATGATTTTTTATTTATCAATTTAAAATAAATTTGACTTACATTTTAGAAGGAAAACCAACAAGAGAAAATTATTTATTCAAAGTAGCAGATACAAACAGGGTTTCCTTTCTGCTACAATGATTCATTTTACTTTGTTAATCTTATTACATTGTAAAGGAATTGCTACAGCTGCTCTTCTGACTGTGGGCATTTTATTAAGGAATTTCATTCCTAGATTTAAGGAATTTCATTCCTAGATTATCAAAAATTTATATTTCTTTGGCCAGGAATGTTTTTATTCTGTGTATCTGGATTCCAAGAGGAAGCTCACATATTTTAGAACAGCCTTGACTATCCAGTGAGATCTTACCTCCAAAAAATTATAATTCCTCATTATATACCCATTATGTGTTTTGTTTATTTAATTTTATGATATCAAATTCTTTGATTTTATTTTTAAAGTGAAAAAAAATTAAACAGTGATAATTGAAATTTTATGTGGATAACAACTTTCTCAGGAACTATTTTTGTCACTGATTGAGTACATAATCTTAAGCATCAAGGTCAGATAATCAGAGTAGAAGAAGAGTAATTTGGATTTAGATTGAGATCTCATGTTTCATCTAATATCTGTAGACAGTTGTGATATCAGGTTTATCTAGGGCCACTTTAATGCTGATTCTTACCCTAAAATTGTATTGATTTGATTTTGATTGAATTGAATTTATTTTGCCAGTTTTATCTTTCTGCTGTTCAATTAGCTATACTAAATATTTTCATACGAATACAAAATTAGAAAGGTTAGGTAGAAAAGAATTCTATATTATTATCAGGTTAACAAGTTATTTATTTATCTATTTTCTATTTATTTATTTATTTATTTATTTATTTATTTATTTATTTATTAGCAGAGAAAGATAGAGAGAAGAGAGATAGACTAAGAGATTGGTAACACTAGGATCTCCAGTCACTGCAAACCAACTCTGGATATGCCGCTATGCAACTGAATTTACATGGCTACAGGGGAATCAAACCCAGATCATTAGGCTTTGCAGGCAAGTGCCTTGACTGTTGTGTCTCCTCTCCAGCCCCAAGTTATATATTTTTTTAAATCATGGCAACAATATTGTAAAAAGTGTTAAGCTAGAGAGTTGGTTCAGTGGTTAAAGGCACACGCTTTGCAAAGCCTGACAGCCAGGTTTGAATCGAGTAACTATGCAAAGCCGGATGTACAATATGCCACATGATTTAGACTTTGCGTGTTTGCAGTAGCAGGAAGCTCTGATGAGCCCTCTCTTTCTCTCTCTCTCATCATCTATCTATCTATCTATCTATCTATCTATCTATCTATCTATCTATCATCTATCTATGACTCTATCTCCTCTCTCTCTCATATAAAAATATTTTTTTAACAAAAGACATCAAGGTAACATTCTCAAGGTGTAACTGTCTCTCTATTTTATCATCTGAAGGATTCATTTGGTTATCAGGCCTTGAAAAGGCTGTCATAAGAGAACATATGTAAAGAAGCACAGACCATGGAAGAATTCAACCAAAGTTTTAAAGGAAATTTAAGGCTTATGTGTTTAAATAGCCATTTGTTAGTTTAACTGACCACAAAATGACCAGTGAATGTAATTTGACTATGAGTATTGGTCAAATCAGACAAAGCCCTAGAGAGGTGTCTAGTGAGGGGAACATAGGTTAAAGGTTGAGGTTCACGTCTGTAAATGCCCTTGGCTCATGCTTGTCATCACTTGCACACAGTTGGCACCACTGTTGTTGGAAAGGATACTTTTAGCAGAATCTGTATCTCACAGGGAATCTTTCTAATATAATTCATGGTCTATCCAGGCTCTAGAAAAAGACCAGGTAAAGAAGTTCGGACTTGAATAGAAAAATATGTCTTTTTTTTTTCTTTTGGGAAATAAAACAGTAGCAATATGATTAGACCCCTTAAAAGCATATATTTTTAGTATACTTTGTTTTATGTATGGCATGAATTCTTCCCCTCAAAGCCAGCAATCTGTACTGTTAGTTACATGTATGTTTCACCTGTTATAATGTTGAATTTATACAATATTTTATTTGCAAGAATATTCAATCAGTTTTTTTCCCTCTGAATACTCTTTTTCTGTCATGCAAAATATTCCAAATTAGCTTAAATAATTCAGTTAGGCATTAAAAGCAAAATCCAGAAATGGTTTACTTAATTGAACTTTACCATAAAGAAGCAAAACAAAAGTTCTTAGATGCATCCAACATAGATGTTTCTTTCTGGTTCCTATGTATATCTTTCTATGAAAAGGTGAAGCCCACTTCTCTGCAACTTAAACCTTGAAGTATTGTGATTTGCTTTAGAAAAAATAATGCCAATCATTTTGTAACCCAGGCTTTAAGAAAAACTTCCTACTTCTTTCTCCACAACCCCACTGAGGTGTTCCAGTGAACATCCCATGGGAAGTACCCAGGCCTGTTCTGCAAGCTGTTGAGAGACAAGTGGTTCAGCAGCCCCATTGCTCCAGTTGAAACCCAGACATTTCCATCATTAGACTCCCTTAGCCAACTTGTGGCTGACTACAACTGCACAGGGCAACAGTTGGAGACAAAAGAACTGCTTATAACTGACATAAAAGCTAAACAAATGTCCATTATTTTAAGCCACTGATAAATAGGCATTATGTTATATAGTGGCAGAAATCATTAGAAATAGTGTGTGCATCCTATTATTCTCAAGCCATCAGTCTGTTGATCTTGTTCTAATTTCTAATGTAATCTATAGACCACAGTTGGTACTCAGCAATGAATTTTTTAATTAACTTGAATGTTTCTAGAACAGTAAGACATTGTCATTGAAATTAAGCTACTCAGTACCATATGTGCTGATTTGAATGAAATGTCCCCCTAGGCTCAGGCATTTTGTATATTTGGTTCCCAGATGGTAGAAATTTGGAAAAAATTATGGGCCTTTGGGATGTGGAGCCTTGCTGGATAAGGTGTGCTGTTACGAGTGGGCTTTGGGTAATACAGCCCAGCTGCAAGCCCAGCACTCATATGACTTCCTTCCCACTAATGTGCACGTGTGATCCAAGCTTTCTGCACAAGCCTGCCATGATGAAACCCCCAGCCAAAACTTTACACTAAAATAAACTCTTTCCTCCCATGAGCTGCTTCTGGTCAGGTGTTTTGTCCCAGTAATGAGAAGACAACTGCTAAATCATTCAAATAACTCTAATAAATAATTAGTCTGCAGGCACTCTATTAAATAATTCAAGCATTTACTAAGAGTGTTGGTACATGGAAAAAGCTGAATGACAGTTTCTACACAACCTTTACAAATACAAAGTCTAATAACTATCCCATGACAGAAGTTGACCACAGCATGAAAATTAGAATCAATGTTTTCTTCCCATTTTAGAAACTAATTCTTATGGTGCCTCAGCAGAGCTTACACTTTTGGATAAGGGTTCACTCACATCCTTGCCTTTTCTCAAAGAGAAAAAATATGGTAGTTTTAAATGTTCCTTAAATGTTTGGTCCTTGCTTGAGAGAATCTGGGTCACCTGGCAATGTCCTAGAAATAGAAATTCTTAGCACTCCTGACCTCTACTCCACTAATTCAGAGTATGCTCTTTAATAAGATTCCAAGTCATGTGCCAATGTATCAGATTGAAGGAGAATGGAGAGACATTTCTTGGGCCCAGAGAATGATTAGTGGTGCTCCCAGGAAAGGGGTAAGACTGAAATTAGGCTCTGTTCTTCTTATGTGTCTAGTCGCTTGTACGTGAGTATTAAAACATCATAAACATACATAAACAATTAAGAGGTACTTCCCAATCTTTTCCAAATTAGGATTAATAGCTACTCAAGAACTATTCATGGGACCCTGAAGTTCTCAATATAACCCTGGAAACACTTTTTGGAACATGTTAAACTCATCAAGGTAATGCAGAAAGAAATTGTAATGGCAATAATGTCCCAGAGGGTATTATAGCCTGCTCCATGCCATCATTGAGTGACCTGAATGAAGACTAAATTAATAAGAATTAGGGATGATTTAGGAAGACCGAGTCTAACCTCAAGTCACATTCTGTTTCTGTTGAAATACTGAGCAGCACAAAGATGGACGTTATGTTCCTCTGTGAGCACGTGATGATCTGACATGTGCACTATCTCTTGATAACTATAATGGAGCCATAGATATTCATACTTAGGTCCTCGTTCCATATTAAGAAAACAGCAAAGAGATAAAATATCATTTTTTTACTGAATTGATATTTCAGTGAAAATATTCATCCTGAAATCTGCCTTTTGATAAGCCATTTATTTAAAAATCAAAACATTCAACCTTAGAACCTCCTCCAGGGATATGGAAGCAGACATGGAGGAGACTCAAGAATCATCAAAGCAGAAAATTAGAGGCTGCTAAAGGAGATGTATAACACATCCTCCAAGGCTCAGAGCAAGCTGAAGAAAAGCAACAAAAGATTGTTAGAGCCACAGAGTGGGAAGGTATACTGGGAGGCATTGTCCTACCCACAGGAACTGGCTGGTATATCCGTGACCCCATAATGACTAATGGTAACTCCACTTAGGAAGGCCTTCAGTAGAAAAAGGACAGAAGATAGGAAACATAAGAGTAAAACCAGATGGCAATAAGACCAATTTGGAATATAGTAAAATTCTCAATAAAAAAAGAAAGCATTCCTCTTTAAATCTGCCTAATAACTGATAACTAATCTACTTAACAATCAAAACAATGAAAATTAAGTAACGTAATGTTCTGTGTTGAGCACACGAACATCTTGACACACATAATGGAGGATATTAACAATAAGACATCAAAAATAGAAGAGAAGGGCTGGGGAAATGGCACAGCGGGGAAAGGCACTTTCTTACAAAGCTCCCAGGACTGCATCTGTTTCCCCGATATTCACAGAAATCCATTGTACATGCTTCTGGAAATCATTGGCAGTGGCAAGAGGACCTGGTGTACCAATTCTCAGTCTCTCTCTCTCTCTCTCTCTCTCTCTCTCTCTCTCTCTCTCTCTGATAAATAAAAACACTGGGACAAGAAAAACAAAATAGAAGAGAGACTAATTGAAAAGGAGAAGGGGGTTCAGTGGAATGAGGGTGGAAGAGAAACAAAAGAAGTTAACGAGAGAGAATTGTGACAAAATTACAGTATGTTCATGTATGAAATTTCTCAGTAAAAAGTGTTCAGCCTGACAAATATATTTTGAGTTTCCATAATATATTATTTCACAGATCACACACACACACACATTTACTCATTGAATGCAATGGGAGATGATTGATTAAAATATATTCTGTATATGTATGATGAAATATTAACATCCTAGTTTCTAAAATACAGAGAAGCACAGAATCGTCAGACTACAAAATACAAATCATTACATTTATTTTTATTTACCATACTTTTATGTAATATTATCAAAATCTTTGTCATTTGAAGATGGATAAAGATAGCTCTTCATGGCAGTTTGTGGATGGCATAATATAAAAAAATTAGTGATATCAAACACCTTGAAAATGTTGAAAGATGTGTATTATTATTGATCATAAAATACATAAGTAAGCTTGAAAACAACCTTCCCATGGTAAAAATCAGAAAAAAAAGAAAACAGTCCAAGTACCAGAAGTGGATACCTTGTTTGTCCAAAAGATACACTGTTATTAAAAAGCAATGGCCAAGTGGATCCAGTCTTAATTCTAGACTCTGAGAAGAGAGGAGGCTCTGTGTTCACTCAGCATCCCTAACTTACCCACATTACAATATGGAAGAAAGCCGAATTAGGAAGTCAAGTTAATAGAGGAAGCTATCCAAGCTTAACTTTATTATCCCAAACAGGCTGCAGGCTCTTCTGCATGGGTACTGTTTAATGAGACTCTCATTTCCAGACCAGGAATGATTATAGATCATAGAGATGAAAATGCCTCACAGCTGAAGTGGAACAGAGACCAAAAGAAATATAACTGAAAGTACAGAATCACTGTGTTCCCTCCTCGTAAAATAAAATCTGAACCATGATCTACAAAGCCTTAAATAAAAAACCAAGGAACCCTCCAAATTGCAGTGTTCAACATCAGTTTTGGCAACCCAATTAATCTGAATAACTGAGCCTGAGTGGGAATAAAATTCCATGTGGTAGATTACTTCAAAAGGGTAGCTTGTGCCTGCAGTGAGCTGGTGTTCTGAGAAAGTCCCGGGGATAAGAGGGCCTCCAGAAATTCCTCCCCAGATTAAGAAATTGAGACTGTGTGTAGTTTGTGGACATCTTCTCTGTAGTCATTCGGGAGCTCTGTCTGCACTGAGGACTGCTGTTTTGAAGTTTACCAAGTGCTATAAGAAGGGGACTATCATTCTTCAACCTGGATTCTAAGTGGGACAAGAAGATCCATGTCCAGTCTTTGTTTCCAGTTACTCTGAAACACACACACACACACACACACACACACACACACACACACACACACACACACACACACACACACCACCTGAAAATCTTGCAATTTTTGACTTTCAAATCTTGTAAAGCATCTCCAGGCCAGACTCTTCTGCAATAAATAGGGGTTTGTCTATTTCAATAGCTTTTTTTTTTGCTATAAAATTAGAACTTTTATGAAAACACCTAAAAGCAATATGAGGAAATTTCAGGGACAGTGCAAACTTAACGAATAAAACTTACTTAACAAACAAAATATAGAATGTCTGGAGGTGCAAATCTGTTTGTCTCTGGAAATTTTCTGATAAAGGAGGGTTCTCTGAAACTCATCCTTGGTTATAAAACTTGTACCTCATTTTAATACAATTGTTAAGACAATGTTATGTCTGGCACATTTGACCTCCCTTAAAAACTTAGGGATTTATGTCACGTGACAGTTTTTACCTATTATTGTTGTCTGTAGAGAATGAAGGAGGTTATAATTCATCGCTCTCATTCTGGGAGGCCCATGGTAGAAGCTGACCTTGGCAAAGCTGCTGAGATAACACCAGCCTCTCAAGAGTAGGAGACCAGACAAAGCCAAAGCTCTCCTGCTGCCTGGGAAGCCCGGAGGAGGCGGTTGAAAAAGCTTCATATTTCGAGGGATAATTGTGACCACAGCAGTTCACCACAAATGTGTAATTTTCTATTAAATTAATCACATCTCATCCTAACATTCCTATTGCTATTATCTTTATTCTAGCACTGACCTTCCATTTTTCCTTAACCCCTTTTTTCTTTCTGCCTATCATGCTCATTTGTTTCTTGTTCCCATACCACAAGAATGCAAAAATACATAGCTTTCAATCTCCTGTCAAGAAATATTATTAAATGTATTTTAAAATGCAACACCACAAATTAAAAATCCACTTTGGGGAAATAAAATACAACAATCAAGAAAGAAGGACAGCCCTTCCCTAATAAATCAAATCAGTGATACAAACTAATTGAATTTTTTTTTTTTTTTTGGCTTTTCGAGGTAGGGTCTCTCTCTAGCCCAGGCTGACCTGGAATTCACTCTGTAGTCTCAGGCTGGCCTCAAACTCACAATCCTCCTACCTCTGCCTCCTGAGTGCTGGGATTAAAGGCATGTACCACCACACCCAGCTTCGAATTTCTAATTAAAGTATATCTTGCTTTAAAATTGCAGTTGATTTCTAGTTCTATGATTGCTATGGAAAAATATTACTTTACAGTACCAAAAGAGTACTCATTGTACAATTTTATGTTACAATTTTCATACAGAAGAGAGGATAAAAGGAGAAATAACAAATTTTTGTCCAATAGTTTTAAGAAACAAAGATTTTATACATCATTAATGAGACTTGCTTACTCTACTGTGATCCATTCATAAAAATAAAAAAAGATAGTGCATATTTTGCTCTATCAACTGTTTTAGTAATAATTCTGCATACTCGACAGAAATTCAGACTTGGCATAAATTCTAAAATGTCCTGTCAAGTGTCTGCATAGTTTATCAAGCATCTCGGTTTCTTTCCCAACGGTCTTCTTCCACAGGAAGGCAGTGCAGACTACGGCCTTCATTAGACTTGGGTCTCCCTTTTATTCTTAAAAATGCCTTATGAATTTAAAGAAATGGATGGAAAATTACTTAATAAAACACATTTCCCTAGATGTAGATCTTATGTAAAACACCAAACTTTTCAATACAAGCAATATTCATACAACCAAGCTTTTGCCACATTTAAGAGTAATCTATTAAAAAATAATCACATTTTATTTCAGTAATTATTTCCCAAAATAACTTCACTCTATAGTTCTAAAACCATAACATTTAAGACAATATTTTATTGAATAAATACCAAATAATTTTATTTAAAATTATTTTATTTATTTAAAACAAATACTTTTTATTGTCCATAATGAGTTACATTGTTTAGTGGACAAACAATGAGTTGTTATCCCCAATTCCCCGATACCCCACTCCCCCATCCCCAATCAGCTGGATATCCTCCTCCATGGATCAGTCCTTGTGACAGGGGACCATGGATAGCCTATTATTCAGCCAGGTTCTCCTGGCCCTAGTATGTTGTTACTGAGGGGTGCCATGCCTCTGGATAATCACCCCACTTCTAAGTCAGATACAATTTAATTTCAGCAGCATTTTAAATTAGCCATTTTAATCAATGTCTTACTTCCAGATGTTATTACTTATTCATCAGTACTTATTTTAAATAAATAGAGGTCTTATTGTAAATACTTTAAACACCTTTTAGTTTTAATTCACTAATGTGAATAACTTAGAAAAATATTTTTACCTTGGCACCATCTTGTCAAAAAAGTTAACTATTTGAACATGATATTCTTAAGAAGAATAATCCCAATTGCATGGGTATTTCCTTGTCTTTGCAAATTTCTTACTTGTCAAGTTTTACTGAAGTTTTCTAAATTAGAACAACAAACCCTTTTGCAAACTTGACCATAATTTCAAAGAGTCAACTACTTTTTCAGGGTCAATAACTTTGATCATATCAAAGCTCAAAGCATAAATCAAAGCAGGCGTGGTGGTGCACACCTTTAATCCCAGCACTTGGGAGGCAGAGGTAGGAGGATCACTGTGAGTTCAAGGCCAACCTGAGACTACATAGTGAATTCCAGGTCAGCCTGGGCTAGAGCGAGACCCTACCTCGAAAAAAAAAAAATCAATGCTTCTAACCTTTTTTGGTCATGTTGCAATAGAAACATTCAAGAAATTTTTAGGCTTAAACAGCATAACAAATGAGACAGATATAAAAAAGTTTTCTCTTTGGCACTCCTCAATGTTTAAAACTGATTAACAGCCACCTCTATGTGCTTGTTTTATTACTACATAAAACATCAAGCAGATTTTATCAGCAAAGACATACTCAATGTAAAAAGCAAAAAGCTGGGCTTTTAAGATGGCGATGTCAGAAAAATAAAGAATTATAAGTTTCCAATGGAAACAATTCAAACAGCCAGCTAGAGTGTCCACTTTCGGGGTGACAGAGTGAGCTTTTGCCTCATATGTCTTACAGGAATGTTCAGGAATGGTATGGAAGTCACTTTTCCTTTCAAACACAAGTTCTTGTAGTGATTACTAAAATTGTGAATGACAGAAGTAACAAAAAGAAACCATTATTTTCTAAAACATCCCGGTTTACTATTTTAGACCTGGAGCAGACTTTAGATTTCATCCCATAAAGTCTTTTCAAGCATTTAAAAAAATATTTTATTTATTCATTTTCAAGCAGAGAGATAGAGAGAAAGAGAGAGCCCACCAGGGTCACCACCTTGTGGGTCTGGTTTATGTGGGTCCTGGGGAATTGAACCAGGGGCCTTAGGCACTGGAGGCGAGTGCCTTAACTGCTGAACCATCTCTCCAGTCCCATAAGCATTTTTTAAAGCAAGTTTAAATTTTGAAAAATGATCAAAATATCCATTGTTCAACATTTTTTCATTTTTACTAATATTACATATTTATACCCATCAAAACTTTTATTGATTGCAAACATTTTTGTGTCTACCAGACACATTTGAGGAACTAAAATTGTTAGTAAAATACACAAACCATGCCCCAAAAATAAATTATATTCTACTGAAGAAAATAGATATTTTATTAGGTACTATTACCAGGTAGTGTATTATGATCTGTTTTCTATGTACCTTCCCAATCTTTTTAAATAAACATTTCTTTTGTGACTATTTTGTCACTAAGTTAATGAAATACAAAGTAATCTTACTTCTAACCCTTCCACCCAACTATGGATATATATTTTTTCAGTAATGAAGAATGTGGAATGTGTTGGTAATCACAGATATAGCTAAAGGTGAAGACTTCGGGTAGTATCTTTCCTCCTACAATGTTAATCTGTCAGAGGAGAAACTGATCAGTCCTGGTTCAGCTCGTGTGCACACAATCAGGACTAAGTCATTTTTCCTCTCCTGCTTAACTTCAGTCTATTATTACATGAGATTATCATACTAGCTAATATTTTTTAAAACATCCCTCTACTAATTCATTTGTTATCTTAGCTATATTGTTCTTTTAGCAGCCTGTTGCTGCTGTAACAAAGTACTATAAACAGTGGATCAAGGTAATGCAGAGTTATTAGGGCGCTGAGAGGAGGCTCTGGTCCCTCACTGATATAAAGACTGTAGAGCCCAGGGCTTCACTCACCCAGAGCCTTGTCCAGTTTTTTTGGGTTTTTTTTTTTTTTTGAGGGTGGGGGTTTGAGGTTAGGTATTTCTCTAGCCCAGGCTGACACGGAATTCACTGTGTAGTCTCAGGCTAGACTCAAACTCACAGTGATCTTCCTACCTCCACATCCCAAGCGCTTGGATTACAGGCATGCGCCGGCATATATGACTCTTTATTTATTTATTTATTTATTTATTTATTTATTTATTTATTTATTTATTTTTAATAAGTAGAAACTCTGTATGTATAAGTCTTGTGTTGGTATCACTGTTTCCCTCCTCCCTACCCCTACTTAAGGCCCTCCTCAGTGGGATTGCCAGAATGCTCCATGGTATGGAGGGATATGAGTTGTGTGAGGAGCAGCAGATTGTTTTTGGTTTGGGGGTGGCAATGTCTCAGGATTCCCCCCCCATGCACACACACACACACACACACACACACACACACACACACACACACACACCATGGCTCTTACAATCTTTCCGCCTTCTCTTCGACAAAGCTCCCTGAGCCATGGTGGATAAGTTTTAAATTTGCTTTAGTGTTGAGCTCTTAAGAATCTCTGGGTTTCTACTTTGGAATGACTGAGGGTCCTCAGTGTCTGTCTCCATTACCCTTACAGAGGTTGTCAGGCTCGCTGTTGAAGCAGAACTATTTCTCATCTTGCCACTTCCTCCGAGATTTCTCCTGGGACCCAGATAATGTGTTAGGGGTGGTTCATCTCCTGCTGAAGAGTCAGTGATCATTTCAGGTCTTATTGGTAGAATTCGCTTGTCCATGGTTCTCTCTGCCTTCTTAAAAAATCCAGATTCTCCAACAAAAAGAGAGATCATCAAAGGGTTAATGGGACAAACATTGTTAATCTGGAGAAACTATGATGGTTGTGGCCTCTCTTTAAACCCACGGTTAGTGGGAGCTTCTGCTTGGCATGCAGAATTTTGATCTCCAGAGGAATTTGGCTTGGATCCTGGTTCCAGTTAAGGGTTACTTGCCAAAGATCTCTCAGCCAATCAGAGAGCCCTTGATTACCAGCCAACGTTGACTGCCATTGTTGCACAGGTGTGTACTTCTTGCCATGCTGGTCTCTGTCATATAGCAGTGCCTTCTGTTTTCTCTCATTGCTGTTGGCCAGCTTCACCTGGCAGCCGATGTAGTGCATTCAAGCATGACAAAGGTCAAAGGTTAACCATCTGGGCACTGGCTTCCTTTTAGATCCCAGCTGGGTCTCTCAGTGTTGTGTGATGGCAGCCTGTGGTAGCTTCAGCAATAGGGTCTTATCTTTTACCTCAAATGGGTAATTAAGTGCTTTGCCTGTCTTATTTGGGGACCTCAAAGGTCTCCCCAATCAACAGTTCAATGTGGGAAGAAACCAATTTCCTGCATAAGGATTTATAAACCATAGCCAATTCTATTAGTGTTAGGCTTCATCCCACCATCCTCAGGGCCCTTCTCATCAGACTATATGCTGGTATCACTCTGGAGGGTTATATCATTTAGCTTCCTGTTCAAGAGGGAGAATTCTATGGCATCAATACATGTTAAACTTAGTTTGGTGTATAAGTCCCCCACCCCTTCCATTCCCATTGTCTGACTCTTGATTTTCATGTCAGATTTCCTTGCTACTTGGGCATAACCTGGTTAAGAACCTGAGATGAGGGAGAATATGCAGTATGTATCTTTCTGTTCTTCTGTGAGTGCACTGAGTATGATCTGTTCCAAGTCCATCCACTTTCCTGCAAATTTCATTGTCATTTTTCCATACTACTGAGTAAAATTCCATGGTGTATAGGTACCATAACTTTGCTATCCATTCATCCAGTGATAGGCATCTGGGTTGATTCTACTTAGCTATTGTGAATTGAGCAGCTATAAATATTGTTGAGCAGATGTCTCTGTATTAGAGGTAGGAGCCTTGAGGATAGATGCCCAGTAAGGGACAGCTGGGTCAGCTGGTAGCTCTAGTTTCATCTTTTTCAGGAGCCTCCACACTGATTTCCATAGTGGATGTACTAGTTTTCACTCCCACCAGCAGTGAATGATGGTTCCTTTTTCTCCACTTCCTGGCCAACATCTGTTAATGTCAGATTTTTTTTTTTAATGATTGCCTTTCTAGCTGGAGTAGGATGGAATCTCTCAGTTGTTTTCATTTGCATTTCCCTGATGTTTAAGGATGCTTAACAGTAAGAATTAAGTAAGAATTAGTCACTTGAATTTCCTCCTTTGCGAATTCCCTATTTATTTCATTTCATTGCCCCATTTTTGAATGGATTGTTTGATTTTTTTAAATTAATTTTTTGAGTGCTTTGTAGGTTCTGAATGTTAGGCCTTTGTGGTATAACTGGTGAAGATTTTCTCATAATCTGAAGGTGATCTGTTGGCTCTGTTATGGTATATATGTGTGTGTGTGTGTGTGTGTGTGTGTGTGTGTGTGTGTGTGTGTGTGTGTGTACAGAGCTTTTATAGCGTGATGAGATCCCATTGGTTGAGTGATTATTGAATTTCCTGGGCTACCGGAGTTATGCTCAGGAAGTTTTCCACACTCCTATATTGTGTTGAGCCCCTCCTATTTTTTTCTTCCAGGTTTTTAATAGTTTTAGGTCTTATGTTGAGTTTTGTAATCCATTTGGAATTGATTTTTGTGCATGGCGAGAGGAGTGGGTCTACTTTCATTTTTTTTTTTACATGTGTTTGTCCAATTTGTCCAGAAACATTTGTTGAAGATGATGGCTTTCCTTCAGTGAATGTTGTTGGCTCCTTTTTCAAAGATCAAGTAGCTCAGTTACTCTAACTAAGGGTGGGGTCTTCAGTTCCACTGGTCTCCCAGTACCATGCCGATTCTGTTACTATAGCATTGTAGTATAGCTTTAGATCAGGTATAGTGATACCTTCGGAAGTGTTTCTTTTGCTGAGGATATTTTTGGATGCCTTTTCACTCTGAGGAGGTGTCTGCCATTAGAAGTTATGTGGGTTTCTTCAAGGCAGCAGATTGAAGGGTCCATTTTTCTGAAAATGGACCCTTTTAATGTGTTCCATTTTATGGGAGAATTAAGTCCTTTAATACTTAAAGTTATGACTGTGAAGTTTGATTTAATCCCTGCCTTGGTGGAGGGTTTATGGGTACTGATTTCTTATTATTATGGCCACTCTAATTTTAGTTATCATGCTAGTCCTTTATTGGGTCTTTGAGGTTGGTTCTGGGACTCTTCTGTATGGACTATTTCCTGGAATATTCTCTGTAGGTTTGGCTTTGTGTTCATGTCATCATAGAACTAGCTTTTGTCATGGAACATTTCCTTTCTCCATCTATTATGAGGGATACTTTCACTGGGTACAGTAGTTTGTGTTGGAAGCCATAGATTTTTAGACTTTGAAGTACTCCATTCCAAACCATTCTAGCTTTCCTGGTTTCCCCTGGAAAATCTGAGGTAATTCTGGTGAAGTTCTTTTATGTATGTCAGGAGTTGTTTCTCTCTTGCTGCTTTTAGCACTGTGTGCTGTGCAAACTGATTCTGTCCCACTTTCTTTATGTGATTGTTGAATTTTGCTTCCAGCTCAGCCATTCGTCTGGTCATAGTCTCCCTGCAACTATGACCTGAGTTTACTGTGGTCATATCACTAGGATTATATCTCTGTTGTCTCCTCCTTACTCTCACTGGCGACCTCTTAGCGGGGCTAGGTGAAGTTGGTGGGGAGCTCTCAGGTTCTGTGTTCTTTGGGCATTGGGGCTTACCCATATCAGGATAAGAGATTAATTTTCTAAAGGAGAAAGAAAATTGTGAGGGACTTTTCTAACACAAATTCTGGACATTTGAGAAGTGGAAGGAATTGTTAGCTACATTTAGGAAGAGGTGACAGATTTAGGAATTGACACACATACAAATATTTTATAATGCATATTTTTCAACAATGCTGAATAAAGTAGCTACTATTTTATACATAAAACCAGTTATAATTCTAAGAAGAACTAAGTAAAATCGATTTTATACTACTCAGGTTTATCTTTACACACATAAGTTGCTAGTTATTTAATGTTCTATGTGTTGTTTTTTAACCTATTTATAAATAGACTACATATACACTGTGTTAAGGCTTTAAATATATTTACTTTGACTTGATTGCCTCCCCCACTTTCTTACACTGATTCTACACCTGAAGTCATCAAGTGTGTAATTTCTTTAAAAAATTGTTAACATTTAAAAAGACTCCTGGATTTTGTATTTGGGTTGGGCTCAGTCATCCCAGTTTTGGGCTGAAATACCAGTAAATCTGTGGAATTTACAGGAGTCAATTTAACTGAATGCAGCCTAGGGTACTGAATTGTGGGCACAACCAAGAGCTCTCTATGGTCATTCCAAATGGACTCCAGATGCATGTGTCACTTTGTGCATTGGGCTTTAAATGGGCCCTGGGGAACTGAACTTGTGATGTTAAGTTTTGCAAGCAATCACCTTTAACCATTGAGCAATCTCTCCATTCCTGATTTATGATCTATAGTAATCCTGAATGTCATAAGTCTAAGGTGGGGAGGGGGAGAGAGAGAGAGAGAGAGAGGGAGAGAGAATAATAAAAGGTAGAAGAAAATAAGAAGCAGAATAATATCAGGAAGTGAATATTGAACAATTAGGTGATTATTTTTAAGATTATATGAATATTAAAAGAAGAACTCCGTGCTTTATTTTGGCAATACTATACTAAAATTGGAGCAATGTAGAGAAGATCGTTTGGCCCATGCACAAGGATGACACACAAATTTGTCAAATGTTCTATATGAAAAAACATGAGCACTCATATTTACACTGTGTTATTGGTGCCGCTTATAATTAATATGAAAGTTTTTAAGAGTGATGACTTTTCTTTGGTTCTAACAATCCCTCATTCATGAAAAATTCTTGTGAAATTTAAAACTAGAAACTAAGCCTGACATTGTGCACACCTTTAATTCCAACACTCCTAATGCTGAGGGAGGAGGACAGCCATGACTTTGAGGCCAGCCTCGAACTACAGAGTGAGTTCCAAGCCAGCCTGGGCTAGAGTGAGACCCAGTCTAGAAACAAACAACAACAACAAAACAAGAAACTAAAAATTTGAGTTGATTTTAGATCTGTGTCAATAAGAATCAGCTTTCATATCTAAGGTCATTTAAAAAGAAGGTAATAGTTAATTATGAGCCAGGCGTGGTAGCCACACCTATAATCCCAGCACATGGAAGGCAGAGGTAGGGGGATCACTGTGAATTCAAGACCACCCTGAGACTACATAGTGAGTTCCAGGTCAGCCTGGACTAGATTGTGACCCTCCCTCGAAAAACAAATATATATATATATATATATATATATATATATATATATATATATATATATATATATGTTTACTAAAGCCTAGGAAATGATGAAATCACTCACTTTGGGGATGGAAGCAAAGACCTGAGAAGTGATTTAAAGAGCTACTAAAATTTCCTTTAAAAGTTGCAGTTTTAGTGTAAGCTTTTGAAAAGGTTGGTGGGGAGTTGGTTCACTTTTCCTTAGGAGGCGAAGTGTAAAGAGAGAAGTCAGGAAGGTCCCCACCATGAGGAAGGTATTGAAGCCTGTGAGCCTCCTGCTCCTCTGTACTTTACACTTGACAGCAGTGAGTATACAATAGGCCCTACTGGTTCTTCCTGCCTAGCTGGTGTAAAGTAGCCTGTGAGTGGGAGGTGCCTTAAGCTCTTTAGTGAGAGCTGGTGTATAAATGCTGTTATTATTAAAGCCATTATTAAAGCTGAGCCCCACTTTTAGCTGATGCCCTTCTGGAGGCCGTGGGTGGGTAGAAGCCAACTTTGCCACCCTAGGAAATGCTCTGAGCATCCTCTTACTCCTCTCCCACCAGGAAAGATCAGGGCAATGAATTTCACCTCTTCCCTGTCTCAAGGACCACATCCTCCTCTCTCTCAGAAGGCCAATCCCTAGAGAACGAAAAAGCAGGCAGGAAATCTCAGAACAAATCTAAGTAGTAATTGTAAAAAATAACTAGACTTAATGCATGATAGAGCAGCTTTTTACAGAGTTTGCCTCAAGCTACACATTCATTACTGTACATGTCTCCCACACACTGCACTTGTCCAAAGGTGTCAGCTGGCAAGGAGTTTAACTCCTCCTTGGGCATCTTTATAATTTCCCCAGCTGTGCTTTACCTACCTGCCTGAGGCTTTGAGATGAGCACATACCTAACATGTCTAGTCTTCATTTATTCACACATAAGTAAACACCTGTACAGCTGTTACATACCTAGAAGAGCCAATTCTATAGAACTATTTTTGTAGTGTTTTAGTTCTCTCTTTAAATCTGGCTTGTAATTCCCAGTACCAGAAAATTGTTACTATCCACATTGAGCTGTTGATCCCAGAGACCAATGAGGTCCCCAAAACATGACAGGCTTCTGTCAAAGCATTTGATTTCCCTCAGTGGTAAAAGATAAGACCCTACTGCTGAAGACACCACAGGAGGTTGACACACAACATTGAGCAACCAGCTAGAACCTGAAAGGAAGCCAGTTCCCAGATGGCTAGCCCATATAGTGTTGGAAATCCCTACATGAGCTTCTAGGGGAAATTGGCCAATTATGTTGGGAGAAAGCATGGGGCACTGTTATATGACAGCAACCAGCATGACAAGATGTATGAGCCTGTGCAATAGTGGCACTCATCCTAGGTGGGTAATCAAGGGCTCTCTGATTGGTTAAGAGATATGCTAAGTGGCAAGGATCCTATAGCTGGAACTGCGATCCAAGCCAAACTCCTATGGAGGCCAAGAATATGGACTCCAAGGGAGTCCACTAACCATGAGCCTAAAGAGAGGCTGCACCCATTGTAATCTCACCATATTAAGAATGCCTATCCCATATAACCTATGCAGACCTTATTCTCCACTGGGGAATCTGTTTATTTTTCAGAAGGCAGTGAGAACTGAGGACAACCTAATTTTACCAGCAAAACCATAACTGATAGCAAACTCCCTGGCAAGAGATGATCCATCCCTTATACATCAGTAAGGGCCCAGGTGAAACTACAGAGGAAGTGGAGAGATGAGCAAGAGTGCTGCTTCCATAGCAAGCTGATCAACCTGTGCCAGGACAATGAAGAGACTGAGGAGACTCAAAACATTCCAAAGCAGAATTCTAGAAGCTGCTAAGAGCTCAACACTATGGTAGACTTAAACTCACCTACCATGGCTCAGTAGCATGGGGCAAGGAGGAGGGAAATAGTGGTACCCACACATGACTTACTCATACAAAGTCTCTACTTAATAAATTATAATAATAATGAAATGTTTGAAATTAAAGTTATGCTATCTAAAATTTAATGTCCTCCCACACATATTTAAATTGTGGGCTTCACCTGGGAAGACATAGAATCATAAATTAAGCATATGTAGCTACAAGAAAGGCATGTGTATAAGACTTGGTTCATATGATAAACATTACAATAAGGAATTTCTGATAAAAGATTGAAGATTAGAGTTGACAAGTTTATGACAAGGTAATTTGTAAAAGTGCTCCTTTTGAAGTTTTAGACTTTGAAGTGGTTATTTCAAACAGTGTCAAGAAATACATGACATTAGGGGGGAGGAGAGGACAGCGGGGAATTGGCGATACAACTCATTGTTTGCCCACTAAATGTTGTAACTCATTATGGACAATAAATTAAAAAAGAAAAAAGAAATACATGACAGTAGTCTCCTTCCTCTTCTGGTGGTTTGTTTGCTGTATACAGATCTTACATAACTCAGGTTGACCTCGAACTTTTCATTCTTTTGTGTCCTGGCACTACAGGTGTAACCACTATGTCTGCCTTGAGAACCCTGTATTTTTCATGTGAATTAAGCAACATAGGACAACATCGTTTTCATGTCAATCTTTACATAATGACCTCTCTGGCCCATGAAAACAAAGTTTCCATGTCATTTTCAACAGCTTTCATTTTATAAATGGTCTTTACAAAAAGTGATTGAATTTGTGGTATTGAGAATTTAAATCAAAGTTATCTGATTTCATGAACTTAATGTTCAGATTTTTTTTTGTAATTTATTTATTTCCATGTGTGTGGGCCAGGGTCTCTAGCCACTGTACATGAATGCACAAATGTTCATGGCTGACATTCATGTGGGTGGTCAGGGCATTGAACTTGGGCTGTGAGGTAAGCAAGCACTAACCAACAAACAATCTCTCAAACATCTCTGCTCAGAGTCTATTCGTTGGCTTTATTTACTTTTTGTTGAGAAGATTCATTAGCATTAAGAGCATGGACGGAGATCTAGTCATTACAAAGCTGAAGGAAAGAAGGACCATTGTTCAATGCCTCCAAATAATGACAACTTCAATAGTTTAGTAAATGGTCCACATTGGAGTAACAGGAGTGATTTAAGGCTCCTCAATTTAGCCAATTTACCCTATGTTTGGACTCTTGGTAAGTTGAAAGCAGTTTCAGACCAGCTCAGCCTATCGCAGGGTCCAGAGGTACTATAAAAAGGGGGGGGATGTCCTGTCTGGAGATCTCTTACTTATCATTGAGATTGTGATGGTTTGAATCAGATATTCCCCCAAAACTCACATGTTCTGAATGCTTGGTCTCCAGTTTGAGGCAATTAGGGAGATGGAGCTTTGCTAGAGTTGTGTTGGAGACAGGCTTTAGGATGTTCTAGTCAGCTCCACTTTGCCAATGTTTGACTAGCTTCCTGTTGCTCTTTTCCACCTTTTGTGGCTGAAATGTCCAGCCTCTGTTCATGTCAGGCATTGCCCAACCATCATGAAGCTTGCCCTCAAAATTAACCACCCCCATTAAGCGGCTTTTGGTGAGGTACTCTGTCCCAGCAAAAAGAAGTAGCTCAAACAAGGGATCATCATGAACAGCTGAGACATGCAGCTGACAGATCCATAGATCCATAGAGGAAACCTCAGGGGACATTCTTAACCACTCTCCTACACACTGGACACCCTCCCTGACTTCCATGTAGTCTCTCATGGAGCATGCATAGCTCAATATCCCCAGGTCCATCTGAAGTAAATGACTTCAGTATGGCAAGACATTTCCTCTGAGCTATCTTCTTTACAAGGCATGCAGTTTGACCACTGAGTAGTCTTCAGTAAGCCTGGCCATATGGAAAAACAAAATGGGAATAATCCATAAGGAAGTAACTGGATAAACAAGGTTCCTGATCAGACTGGCAAACCTGACTTTGAAACCTTGGCACACTCCTTGGAGATGCCTTTCTCCAGAAGAAAGGTAGCTCATTTGTCGAAGGTCTTTGTTGTAAGAAGGAAGGGTTGTCTATCCTGCTTTAACATGAGTCCAGTGGTTTCGGTAGTGGCCAACCTGAAACAATCAGGTGAAGTCCTGGGACCTTGGATACTCTTCTATGGTAGGCATCATAAAGGGGCTACTGAAGTTCCCAAACATGTCAACTATCACAAGCTCATATTCTCGGTGGCCATACAGGGAAGATGGATTGAAAATGCTGAGTCCTGTGAAGTCTTATGCTATGTTCCCTCCATAGGTGTCTTCATGGTATAAGACGAGTATGATCTCCAGATCCCAGAAGCCATCTGGGATCTTCAACAGCCAATCTAAGAGACACCTTCAACATCATGTCCATCTATAGTTGAATGTACTACAGGCAGAGAACATTGCAGAGTCTTTCTACCAGGTACTCACTTGAGGAAGGTAGACATATGTCATGGATTGATCCAGATGACCCCACAAACAAATGAATGTGTTTTTAGTGATCAATCCTCAGCTGATGGTAGTTTGGGAATTAGAACCTCGCTGGAGCTGTGTTGTTGGGGGCGGGTTTATGGGGGTTATAAGCCAGCATCCCCTTGCCAGTGTTTGGCACACCTTCCTGCTGCTATTTCCAGTGCTGTGGCAGAGGTGATGTCCACCCCACTGCTCATGCCATCGTTTTCCCTGCCAGGATGGAGTCTCCCCTCGTTTCTGTAAGCCTAATAAACCCATTCATCCACAAGCTGCTTTTGCTTGGGTTCTTTCTGCACAGTAACTAGAAAGCTGACTACAACAACATAGCATGCTACAACATCTAATTCAAATAGCTCCACACAGAGGCTTTCCATTTCCCCAGTTACATTTCTCCATTCTCCTAGCCTCTTTTAAAAGCAGCTCTTGCAGTTTCATGTCCTTAAGTTATGCTTCCTCAAGGAAAGTCCAACCTTTGCCCATTACTCTGATGTAGGGCTCACACTCCCAAACACCTGTCCTTTGTGCCAAAACAATGGCCCCTGGGAATGCACATCCCTCCTGAGTGACCCCTGCTTCTCAGTGAACTGCAGCTTATGTGGATCTAGAAAAGTCTTACAGAGTAGCAAAAGAATGACAATTAATTTGGTCCATTTATAAATGACTCATAAATTTTACCAGAAACAAATAGTTTAAAATTCTTATCCCAGGTATAATAGATAAATATTTTAACAATAACACTATTGTGAATGAATAATAGCTAGATTTTTGTGGAATAATGGAAAATTCAGTTATTGACTCATCAATTTCTAAAACAGTCTCCGTACATCAGGCACTGTTCCAGACATTAAGACTTGAACCAAAGCTAGTCATAAGTCAACCTTCTGATAGAAGAGAAAGCCTTGGATCTGGATCTCAAGGTAAATTTGGGACCTAGTGACATGATTTTGGAGCAGATCAATCAGTACATAAAGGGTGAGTTTAGTCCCACAGAACTAGACTACGTGTGACTGAATGGGAAAGGACTAAGAAGTACTTCACAGATTGTCACCATTGGTGACCTGAGGGTTTAGGTAGGTGGAGCTGTGCACACAGTTCTAACTGGGAACCCTGACATAGAGATCCCAGTTTATCAATGAGTCAGAAATCTTCAAATGGTTTTGAAGAAATGGTTAAGACTACACTTGGCATTTAATTTTATATTTGAAAGATGGCCTCATTAAGAACAAGAGGGATTTCATAGGACTGTTGGGGAAGAAAGTGGTATTTTATGGAATTTATAAGACATTAAAGAAATTGAAAAACATGAAACATAATACTGTGGATATTCCCAAAAATGCAGAACAATGTATAGAAGACATAAAAAAGATATGGTATGGGTTCATAGTTTCCCTAGCTTTAGTCTGTGCTCATTCCATTTTGTTTGCTTTGATTAATTTTTACTCTTTGCTAAGTCTCTAACCCTTCCTCGCCTACAAACCACAGGCTTATCAAAAAAGGTCATGAGAAAAACTGTTCTGAAAGCTATTGGGATATCAAAGTACCAACAACCCAACTAGAAAGAAAAGCCAGAAGAATCAAGTTCCAATTTCCAGTACAAATTTCACAGTCATTCCAGTTGAAAGCTGTTAACTCAGCCAAGCCACACACCCTGAGATGGTCCTTTCTCCCTCAAATCCTGCTTGAGCTCAGGGAGGTTCCTGATCTATAGAAGCTGGATGTCAGGTAAACAAAGCCTTTGACCCTCACAAGGAGTGGATATGGGCTAGTTATCCTTTGAGAAGAGAACTGAGGAGGTGACTCAAGAGATATTTGCTCTCCAAGGAGGCATGTAAAGAAGACAACATACCTGTTAACCTCCAGAGAAAACAACTCCACAAAGAAAGAGAAAAGGAAGAGCAAATGAGGAACTCACCCAATGTCAAGTTCTGGCCTGAATATCCATAGGCATTCTTATATGTTTCACCCATAGGCATTCTTCAGTTTCAAATATATATATATATATATATATATATATATATATATATATATATATATATATATATATATATATATATACCCCACACACATACTCACAAAAATGAATAATTCTTAAGATGTTTGTACATATTAAAATATATAATGAATAAAATAGACATTATCTAAACACTTAAGGCATGTATTCCCTCATTTTAATATGTATAACTTATCTCACACATCATAATTTACTGAATTACTTACATAGGATATTTACAGATGCATATTGTACTTGTAAAGAAACTTATTAATAAAAAACTGGAGAAGTGGACTGCAGAGTTCATAATTACATCTAAGATCAGAATTGATTTTCCTTATCAGAGAGTCATTTGTTTAACGTAACGTCCAGGGCTGGTACTCTGGCAAAACAACGGCATAGGTGGACTTCATCTCTGTGTCTCCTCTAGTTCACTCATTCATGGATCTTCCCATATTATAATAAGGCACTCTGGTTTCTACTAGTTCTGTTCCAAAGGTAGTAGACACAGTCATACTGAAGATTCAATCAAATTAGAGTCCATCCCTGCAGGGATATCCAAATATCTGTCTATAAGCGCCTCTTCACTTCTTGTCCAGATAATTCAGCCAAATGACTGTAGTTTATGATTTTTATTTCATCATCTCTTGCACTGCAGTTTGGGAGGATTCCTCCCCTTGGTCTAGTGTACGACTTCATCTCTCACCAATTTATTTCTAACATATCAACTTAGTTCCTGTTTGAAAGCTTCCCTTATTCCTCGGATATAAGTTACATTTATTAAAAGTTTTATTCTATTTGTTATGTTATTTGTTTCTTTTCATGTGAATTTTTCTGTTGTTTGTCACATCTCAAGCTCTCTTTCAAATTTTTGAGTATTCATGATTGCGGGCTAAACTTTTTCATTGAGAAGCCCTGCCAGATTACTCCCAAGAGGCAGACGGGTAGGAGATGTGCCCCCATTCTGTTTAGGAAAAGCAGACCAGATGGCATTAGGCTAGGATGACTTCTTCCTTAAAGGCTTTGCCAGGTAACAGGTAATGTATGTGTCTCTCAGAACCTAATCTCTGTTGTACATCATCAGAGGTGTTTTTATGCTGACAACTCCATGGCAGGGTGTGTGAAGGCTCAGGTGGGCCAGCTGACTATCCTGGCTGCAGACTACAACTCACCCTCCTTGGCTTTTGCAGGGTTACCTACTTTCTGGGACAAAACACTCGACCAGAAGCAGCTTATGGAAGGAAAGTGTTTTTATTTCAGCTTAAAGGGGAAACTATGAACAAATAGTTGTGGGGAGCTGTTATTTGAGCCTGAAACTGTGTCAACATTTGTTTTGAAGGTCTTTGTTCTTCAGCCTACTAACCAATGCTAGTTTTGATCTCTCTCCTAAACTTTCTCTGTTGCAGGTTCCTCCTAGAGATCACGACCCTTGCTGTGGCCAGGCTACCTAGCAACCTGGTTATGCTAATTCCTAAGTAACCACTCATTGCCCTTCCCCCCTGTGAAAAAATATTTAAAGTACTGCCTGCTTGGAATAAAATGAGTTTAATCGGAATATCAACTTGCTCCATTCTCTCGCGTCTCTTGCCCCACCCATTCTCACTCCTTCTCTAGGGCCCTCGCTGTGACCGACCCGTGGATGGGGAAGGACAAATAGTAAGGCATCACATTGTGTCATATGTTCTGGGAGGAAGCAGCCAGAGCACTGGCAAGGGAAATTGACCAATAATATCTGAAACTTTCCCATACTGGGGTTCGGCCAGTCATCTCCTTTTTGTACAGCTTATTGCCCCACCCACAGTTAAGTAGTGTCTTCCCACCTCAATTAACCTCCTCAAGGTAATCCCTCATAGATGACTATGGGTCCTATCAAGATGAATATTAATATAAACCATCCCACCCCTTCTCAACTTGACACCCAAACACACCTTGAAGTCATTACCTTCCCCTTTCTTGTCTCCGTTGATTCATGGCCATATCATAAAGAAAACTCTACTCAGTCTGCTGAAAATTATCATAGCCTTTCAGTTCCAATGCTGTTTAAAAGTCTGAATGCAGAATCTTTCTGACACTCAGGCAAACTCTTAACATCTATGATATCAAAAATAAGTTACTTATTTTCAACAGGCATCAACAGGAAGTAAACATTCCCAGTCAAACAGGAAGTGATAAGAAACAGCAAGGAATGACCAAAGGAAGAGATAACCCTAGTGGAGCAAACTCCAAATTTTGCAGCACCATGTCTGGCATCTGGGACTCATGGTGGGATCCTCTGGACTCTGAAAGTCTTGGGAAGCTCCAAGCTGTTCTGGCTGCAGACATCTCATGAAAACACAGCTTTCCTTGGTAGATTTCCCCTGGTTTTGGCATCTTTAACATCCTGAGGTTTTCATTGCAATTAAGGGCTTATTTTTGCAGCCTCATAAAGTGACCTCACAGGTCTTCATGAGGGCACTTCAAACCTGCATTTCATTGCTTATCCTCAGTGGCTTTCTGGAACCATGGTGAAGTAGTTCATAACTTCCTTATTCATATATCATCCATTCTTCCAAAGCCAGTACCATGGGGGGATACTGCCAAGTTCTGTTGCCATGTTTGGAACACAGTTGAAGCAGCCTCTGCCTCTGTATGCTGATCTTGAAGAACAGAGAACTCCTTCTTCATTCTTTCTTGAGGCCTTTATCTTTCAAAAGGATTTGCCTCTTCATATCTTGAGCCTTGAGTGGGTGAGGCCTTACCCTCAGGACATCTTTCATATTGTCCTAGTGCCGAGCAGGTGGTGTTTCTGTAATGGGAGTAACCTCTTTAAGAATTACAAAAAAGCAGTTACAGTTTTAGTGTCTGGCACTTCAAATGTGCTTAGATTTATTTCCATGGCAAGGTTCCTATTTCATCTCGGCAATTTGCTCTTTTTCACTATAAATCTGAGTAAAAGCAAGTAAGATAATCCACACTACAGATTCAATGCTTTTCTACCTTGAAAGTCCCTCCATTTGGTACATCATTCCATTACTTTCCTTCATCTAACACATTAGTTCATTACTTTTAGATTCAACTTTGTTCAAGTTCTTAAGGCAGGGGAAGAATGTAGGCCAATTCTTTGCCAGAATATCACATGAACTGCCTCTAGCCCAGTTTCTGGCAAAGTATCTTGCCCCTCCCCCACAAACTCATTCCTTAAGCCTCCACAGTCCATATTTCTCTGCACTTTCTAGTCTTTCAAACTACCACTATAAAGGCTCATTAAGCTCTGCTTTCAGCATTGGAAGATTTATATAGTTTTAATTCCAAATCCTTCCATATCCCTACTGCATAAAAATTCCAAAAGCCAAAAACCTAAAACCACATGGTCTGCTTTATCACAGGAACAACTCCACTTCTCAGTACCCATTATCTGTATCAGTTACTTCCTCATTCTAAGATAAAATACCCAACCAGAAAGAATTTAGGCAGAAAAGAGTTTCAGTTTACTGTCCCAGGATGTAGAAGCCATCATGGCTGAGGAAGTTAGAACTTTCCCAGATGTTTGCTGGGAAAGCTAACAACTGGCATCATGGTTTTATGTTAGCTGGAGGGAGAGAGTGAGATTCATGTTCACACTCTGCGAGCCTTTCTTTATATAGTTCAAGAGCATACATATAGTTAAAGTATATTTTCCCATCTCAATAACATAATCAAGAAAAACTTCTATGGGTGCGTCTGATTCCTGTCAAGCTGATAATCATAAACCATCACAATCCCCAGTATCGATCACCTTTGGCCTCCACAAGCATTTACCCACACATATATATACCCCGCCACACACACATATATTTGCACTCAAAGCAACCCACACCTATATACCCCCTACATACACATGCGCACTCAAAACATATGAACACATACACACACACATTTTTACAATGTACAAAATAAAGAACAATTATCTATCATGGGAAAGGGAGTTAGCTATGAAGTATTGTGTACAGATTAGTCCTAACACTAAAGGAGCTCTTCATGGGTAAATACAGACCTTACAAGTTTCTCAGCTGATGTCTTGAATGTTTCTTGTATCCATTGTTGCATAACAGATTATCACAACTAAAGCAAACACCACTTATTTGTGTATAATTGTAATGGTCAGAAATCTGGGAATGGAATGGAATGGATGGAATTTTCTAGAGATTTCACAAAGCAAAAATCAAATGTTGTGGCTAGACTGGCTTCTTATCTGGAGTCTCTCAATCATTCAATTATTGGTTGCTGTGGTGGTTTGAATGTGAAAGTTTGAAATATCTAGTTCCATACTGTTGGGACCCAGCCTGGCTGAATATCTGTGAGCTAAGTTTTAGAATATAATATGAGGCTGGATGAGGTGGCACACACACCTTTGGACCTAGCGCAGGCGTGATGGCATAGCGCCTTTGATCCTAGCACGCCTCTGCCCCCAGGAGGCAGGGGTGATGGCTGACAGCCCTAATCCTGTTAGTTAATGCTAATAAGCTTTGTTCCTGCTTGCTGAGCTTCCTTGTGAAAGAGATAAGACTATACAATGCAGCCTTGGATTGTATATAAGTTGGATGCTGGAATAAAGTTTTGAGATTTGCCCTGACGTATCTCCCAGCCACATGCCTGTGGTCCTTCAGCCGCCGCTTTTACCTCTCCCCGATGGAGCCTATCTCCCACTGGCCAGAGAGACTTGGGCTCCCTCTCAGGGGTCCAGGGGGCCGTGCTTTACCCAACACCATACACACAGGTGTTTCATTAAAATTGGGATTATAAGGTTAGCCCTTAGCAGGCAGATCCCTGCTACAGGGAAGTGTGTCACTCTGGGAGGTTCTTGAAGTCCAGACTTAAGGTGTGTTTGAGGGAGGATCTGAATTCCAGCCCAAGGGTACTTTATGAGCAGGTTGAGTTCTGAGGCTCATGCTTGCTGGCTGGTGGTTTTCCTCTCTCTCTCTCTCTCTCTCTCTCTCTCTCTCTCTCTCTTTCTCTCTCTCTCTCTCTCTCTCTCTTTGATGTATGACAGAGAAAGCTAGCTTCTTCTGCCATTGTTGGAACATCTCCTGTATATTGTAAGCCTGGAGTAAACTCCCTTCATCCCATAAGCTGTCTGGCTGGATATTTGTCCCACCAATGAGGAGCTTAATGCTACAGTGGCAATGAATTCCTATGGCTAGAGGTCTAAAGCCGCCTTTTCTTTGCTGTCTGTGGGCTGAGGTAGTCTGGCTCCTAGATGCCAACTATATATCCTTTCCACTTCCAACCAGTAGTGACTCAAGTCCTTTTAATGACTTGAATCTCTCTGACTTCCTCTTCTGCCACAAGAAGAAAAAGCTTTCTAATTTGTCCATATATGAAGGAAACTGGGCCAGCTGATTAATAACCTTAATTCTATCTGCAAAACTACTTTATGCTATGTAGCATAGTCATGGGAGTGATGTCACATCAAATCATAAGGAGAAATGATACAAGGTCAAGTGGTATGGGACAGCTAGCCATTGTTAGAAATTTGACTACCACATAACTTCTGAAACTTGGATGAGCAAGTTTTGTCAGATATTTTTGCTGAACACATTCATTCTACATACCGATGCTTTTACACAGCCATGGAATGCATTGTTGAATCATGGACTGTTACCCAATTTGTTTTCACTAAAGTAAAATTTGAATTACCATGACTTATCAATTAACAAAGAAATAAGCTATCTTCTTACTATAAAGTTTTTAAAAATAGTTATCAAGGAAAATCAGTGATTGAATAGTCTATATTTTACTGCCCCTCTTCCCCCCCTCTCTCTTTCTCTCTAAAGTATAACTATTTACATGATGGTGAGTGCATACATGTTTAAAATACCACTAATATTTTCTAATTTGAAGACTAATTGGATTCCAAAGTAATTAGAAAGCTTAGAAAAATACACAAATAATTTCTTTCTTCATACAGAAATATTACTAGTGCAACTTAGCAGCTTACTGGTCACAAAGTAGCCATGGATCACTATTTGCTTTATTAAGAATGAGTTACAAACTAGAGATTGAAAAGTTATAAATTCAAGCTTTCCAGAGCTAATTGTCTTCAGAAATAATAAAAAATAGGGGAAAAAGTATTTTTGATAAGATCATATACCCTCAGAAGGATTCTGTGTAAGTGGGGAAACATTAGTGTAGCACAAAAGAACTTCCTCCACCACAGAGCAGTCCACAGGGGAAACCTCACTGGATCGCCTAGCAATGGATTCAAACATTAAGGAAAAAGCTGGGAATCACTGCTGGAGAGAAGTAGAAAAGGTGGGAAAAGGAAACATCTGAATGTGGTTATCTCTGTCTGGAGAATTTCCATGTTTTCCATCATAAAGAGGAATAAGTTGCATCCAGGCTAAGGAACAGAGAATAAAAATGCAACACACATGAAGTCCACCAAACACTACTGCATGGCTTTCAAATAATGCCACAAGTAAAGGCAAAGACCACTGTTGGGCCCCAGCCAAGCTGAGTAAAGAAGCCGGGCGTGGGGGCACACACCTTTAATCCTAGCACACCTGTGTCCCCTGAGGCAGAGGTGATAAAAGTGCTAATAAGATTTGCTGCCTGAGTTCCTGTAGCTGTGTTCCTGTTTCCTGAGCCCCCTTTGTGAAAGAGATAAGACAATATAATGCATCCTTGGGTTTTATATATATATATTGGATATTGGAATAAACTTTGAGATCTGCTTGGACACTTCTCCCAGCTGCGAGTGTATATGGGGCTCCGGCTGTGCGTTCACCTTTCCTCATGGAGCCTGTCTCCTGCTGGCCTGTGAGACAGGCTTATCCGCAGGGGACCAGGGATCCGTGACTCTCTCTCTCACTACCCAACAGACCATGTCCAGTGACTACGACTTCTCACATCCCTCACCATCATATCCAATTCCTTCAAGCAAGAAAATCCCCTACAGACCACAGTCTTCACTTGATACCAGTAGAACAAACATGTACCTCTCAGAAAATGAGAAGAGAAATTGGTCAGTGGATAAACTGCTTGCTTAGCAACCATGAGGCCCTAAGTGATCTCCATTATCCATGGGAAAATGCTGAATGTGCCAACACATACCCATAATACCCGCACTGCTATAGAAAACTGAAGGGTCCATGGAGCTCTCTGGCCAGTCAGTCTAGCTTAATTGGTGGGCTCCAGGCCAATGAGAGAGAGACTACCTTAAAATGAAGTGGATGGCGTTCTTGAGGAATGACGTTCACCTTTGACCTGTGCACAGCATATAAGTACACACACATGCACCTACACACATAAAATCATGACTATCAACATGCAAAAGTGCCCACATACACATATATAAAAATGAGAGGGAAGACATAGAGAACTCTTCTTTTTTGTAAGCTCCAATATTTGTGAACAATTTTCATGAAGTTGCCAAAAGGATATGAAGATATGCCTCCTAGTTTTTTTGGTAAACACAGCAGCACAAATTCCCCTCCCATTCTCAGGTCTGTATATAATCAGCAGCCTCCTCACCTCAGGTAGGCATTTATTTCTAGGACATGAAGAAATGCCACAAGTTAAAGTCAGAAATGCTTGTTCTATGCAAGGAGCAGAGATTACTCCAAATGATTTCTTTATGAAATTATCAATAATTAAGTTCCAGTAAACACATCATCAATTAATTTATGCCATTCTTCAACCTGTAGTTACAATATGTCGAAAATAATTATGTTTAAACCTTTAATTCTACCAACACCTGCTAAAGCTCTCAGAAACTCAGATTCAAACCAGCAGGAGCTGGAGGTGCATCTGAGGACTGGCAGGTGCCCACAGGAAATCACACTGGGAGCAATGTCTGGAAGGAGAAAGAAAGGAAACTTGTAATAATAAGATTAATAGGGTTTAAAGACACACATAGAACTCTGTGACATAGAACTTTTTCTGAAGCACATATTAAAGACTTTCAGAAGTTTATTTTATATCAGGTTTCAAAAGAAATCTCAAACTCTTATAGGAGCATTTCTAAAATCACACATGTTGTGAAATTTCTTTTCCATGCTGACTTAAAGGAAGAGAGATTAAAGTTCTATTTTTGTTTCTTCAGTGGCAATTTCATGAGACTCTTCTTTTAAATATTTCTTAAACTGTATATTTGATTTTTACACAGTTTTCTATATAAAATATGATTTGCATTAACAAAAGTTTCAAAATAAGTGCAGATAAAATGTGTCTAAAGTATTCACAATGTCATTCTAGATTATAATGTGGAATGATTTTTTTTTAATATTTAAGCCTGCTATAAGTGCTATATGGAAGAAAAGCAGGAAGAATTTTTACTCTAAAGCAGAAAAAGATATGACACAAGGAAGAAAAATGTGCCTGTTACTGGCTGATGATGTATAGGAACCAATTAAGAATTATAGACTTAAAACATATAAAACAAAATAAAATGCTTATGATAATAGAATGACCTCAGTTGAAGGAAAATCAGTAACAATTCAAAAATAGTCTGAGGAAGTCACAGATAAATTTCCACAGAGAAACAGATTAAAAATATAGAAAAATGTAAGAAACCTCAACAAGGTTTAAAACTACAAGATAATTGTAATGAAGTTTGCAAAGATAAAAACTTAGGCATGTATTGAAGATAAAATAGGAACCGTTCAACCACAATGTAAGAAATGTTTTTTTTAAAGATGCACTAAAAATACCAAAAATGATAAACAAAAATAAATCTTCACTGGATTCTTAGCAGTAAAGCTGCAGAACGTCAACTATAAAGAGAGATGTTTAAAAATAGTTAGAAAAGACAATGCGAAGCACAGAATAGCATGAATGCAGAGGCTTAAACATGTGGGGGAAAGTTCAGTGCCATTAGTAATTAGGAAATGCAAATTTAATTTCTGGATACCATATAAGGAAGACTCCTCGAACTCTGCTGGGCCAACAATACACAGTAAAAGGAAACTTGGCAGACAAAGTGGACGTAATACTGAACACGATGGTGTCCTCTTGGCAAGTGAAAGGAGAAGGAACACAACCTAATAAACTAAATAACAATGGAGAAAAATTTATTACTTACATCAAATAAGAAAAACTCTAGGGTTATTTGCCAAACAGTGTCACTCCCAAACTAAATTGTGTTGACATTTTATTTTATTTTATTTTATTTTATTGGCACCCATGTAGGGGTGCCAATGCTTCTGAGCCTAAGGTCAAAGGTCACATGTCCCCAGGGTTGAGATGGTGGATGCAAGTCCTTTGGGATATTCTCAGTTTAATGGTACGATGAGAGACATTTTCCTAGGTTGCTGAAATGAATGAGACAGAGTAGCTCAATGATGGCTGGTGGCCTTTGTCTCTGCAGAAAGCTTTATCCAAACCAAAAGAAGCAGCAGCTTGGAGAGCTCGTTAACAATCTTTTAGAGGGCAGAAGCTCTCTTTGGGCGAGTATAGAAGTTGGCCCTTAAAAGAGGCTGTCTAGCTTAGAGGCTAACAAAACAAAATAAAATAAAACCCGAAATGTTCACCAAAAAGAAAGGGGATAAAGAAAGAATATCAACCAGAGTGATTATCTCTTGAGAAAACACCTGATTTTTTTTTAATCCTGGCCAAAGGAGACTTTATTTTTATTGCTTAAATATTTTTTGCAGTTATGTGATTACAATATTTTCACAAAATTTGTTGAGACATTGCATGTAATCTGGAATGAAGTATTTATCTTCCCTCAGCTATATAGAGGGGAAAAACAAAGAACAGAGAACAAATGTGTCTAACTGCTCAAAGACCTAAGATATAACCCACCTTGTGTGCATTTAACTATGTATGTTATCATTCAACAACCCCTCTAGGAAGGTAAGTCTAACATTTAACTATATACATTATCATTTAACAAACCCTCTAGGAAGGTAAATCTAAGCAGTCATTCTCACTGTTATTTTTTGGCCTATCCCTAAAAGGATAATGTTTGACAACATATGATACAATTATATGAGGAAATAATTGTGAATCAGATTAATATGAAGAAATTTATGCTTTATATACTAAAATTCTCATTTCGTTTTGTGCTACTGGGAGCATATTAATATATGTGTAATAAATAATGAGAATGTAAGGAAATCATAAATGATCTAATAATATCCCTGGCTTGCACCAGTTACCTGTAGAACAGGATACCGATCTTGACACTGAGGCCTATTACTTAGGGAAAGAAAAAGAGCCAGGAATATGTGAGAGAAATATCAGCTTCACTTTTAAGTCCTATGTTTCTATTGAAAGGCACTATGAGTGTTCAGGGGGACCATCTTTTCATTTTGTCGTCATTCTGAGCTTATTAGGTTTCAAAGGGTGTCAGTCAAAGGGCAGTTATATAACATATACTACCAAGGTACTGTGGCTTCTCCAATTTAATCTGTGACTGAACCAATGGATGCCAAGTGATTACAATACAAAGTAAAAGCCCACATGCTCTTTTGTATGGAGCATTTATCAATGAACTGCAGATGACCAGACTGCATTTTAGGTAAATACTGTTTATCAACATATGATTTTCTCTAAGTATATATGTTATATTTTTGCATTCATATTAAAATTAAAAATTATCAATTAGTTTTTGGTCTTTGTTTTTCTCGTTTGGCTTTCGTTTGTTGTTTTAGGAACAGGATCAGTCTCTGGATGCTCTTAACTTCCCACCTGCTGGGAGCATAACTGTGGTCTCTAATTTGACTAAATTATGCACTTTAAAATGATCTAGGACCAATGATATACAGAGTGTTCCTTTTTAATTTAGTGTTATATTGCTAGTTGATTTGTAATAGCTTTTCTAGCCATTATTCTCTATTTCAGCTTCTATATTTCATAAGCACAGGCAAATTCACAGTAGAAATTCCTTATAGATAAGAGAGAAGTTATTACATGTACTCATCAACACAATGCACAGCAGTTAATTGATGTTATGAATAACTCCTATAAAACCTAAAGTTGACCGTGTAAAATATGTTCTAAATTTTTCAAAAATCATACTATCAAAATTTTCATTTATTATCTGGGATTATATTTACACATGAAACAGGTATAGAAATGAGACAGTATAGACCACCAACATGTTAAAATAAAATTAATTTCATGGTTTGACATGAATCTGAGAAACAAAAATATTGCATGTTTCTTATGGTGATTTGAATCAGATGTACCCCAAACATGTGTCTGAATGTTTAGTTCCTGGGTGGTGACAGTTTTTGGAGGTAGAACCTTGCTTGTGCTTCTCGAGGTAGTCTTAGGGGTGCTCTAGGAAACATCCTTTTGCTCACTCTTTCGATGCAGTTTCCTATCTGCTGTGGTAAAAGTAATGTCCAGTCTGTGTTCATGCCAGGCTGTCCACTGCCATCATAAAGCTCTCCTTTAAGACTGCAAACCCCAAAATTAAAGCTTTCTTTCTGACAGCTGCTTTAGGTTGGTGCTTTGTCCTAACAATGAGAACACAGCTTCCACAGAAAAAAAAAATGGTTCCAGAAGTGTGGGCTTGTTGATACTAGAAACCTACATGTGTGGCTTTTGGCCCTTTGGAACTTGCTTGTGGGAGGAATATGGAGGGATTTTCATCCTGGGTCTAAGAGATGCCTTGAAGTGCTGAAGGCAGACTTTGATGAACCATGATGGTCATATTTGAAAGAAATAAGTGCAGGCTTGGTTATTGAGGGGAAGAAGGATCTGGCCTGGACTGAGATAGAAGCAGTTTGTATGAGTGGCTTATATTCTGCCTGTGTTCTGAAACCTTGAGCAGGTTGAATACAGAAGAAATGGACTGGTGTGAGCAAATGGATACAGCACAGAAAAAAAAAAAAGAAAGATTAGGGTGAAGACTGCAACCTGCAATTGTTTGAGAGATGACTACCATTGACAATGGGCCAGTTGTTCTGCGTTTTGGACAAGCAGTAAGAGTGCTGACTTATTTTTTTTTGAAAGTAGTGGGCCAGAATGCTAAAGAGGTTTTTCTGCTCTCCAAAGTTTGCTTTATTCCAGCCTAGATTAACAAATTTTGTAGCCTACCTGGTACTATGGAAGTATAACAAATACAGGAAAGAAACGGTTATTGCATTTGCTCCATAATATTTTGGAGAAGACCATTCAGCTATGTGAGGCAGGGTTATTGCAATCCCTAAGGAAAACCAATGGAGCTGTGAGGATGAACTTTGGTTCCCAGATGAGACCCAAAGATATTTCGGGAGATGCCAGGATTATGGGACAGCTGCCTAAGGGGATCTTCTGTCTTGGAATGGGTTAATCTCAGGATGTAAGCAGTTCTGCTAGAAGGTTGGAATTGAAACCCCAGAGACATCATCAATGGTTACAGGTGTTGGATTTGGGGGCTACAGAATTTAAGATTTGCTCTGTTTGGTTTAGATCTTGTATTGGTTAAATCTATCCTTGTATTTCCATCTTTTATAGTGTGAATGTTCAGTCATTGTTATTGTGTTTTTTGCTTTTACAGGCTCATAGTTAAAAGACCTTGGATGATGAGAATGTTTAAACAGTGTTAGGATTGATAAAAAAAAAAAACTTATAGGAACTTCTAAAACGGGACTGAATGCATTGAATTTTTACATCATGGATTGATAGGAGTTTATGAGGCGTAAGGGCAAAAAAGAGATGATTTGAAGCAGATGTATCCCATAAACTCATGTATTTTGAATGCTTGGTCCTCAGCTGATGACAATTTGGGAGGAAGAGCCTTGCTGGAGAAGGTGTGTTGCTGGGGGCAGGCTTAGGGTGTTATAGTCAGCTTCTCTTTGCTAGTTTGGCTAATGCTCCTGCTGCTGTTTTCTACCTGCCATGGCAGAAGTGATGTCTGGCCTCTGGTCACACCATGCTTTTCCATGACAGCATGAAGCTTCTCCTTGAGACTGTAAGGTAAGAGAAACTTTCCACACATCAGCTGCCTTTGGTTGGTTGCTTTGTCCACACAACAAGAAAGTAACTACAACAACTCTCCTAACTTTCCTTTCTGGAACAGCTTTACAGAAAAATTGTGCTTCTAAGCTTAGCTTATCTCTGAGATTTCTTACCCACTCCTTGATTACCAAGCATGATTCATAGCTCGATTGAATAATTTAAGATAGAAATACACATATTTCCATGAAAGTGGTGGAGGTGAATGATTCATTTTCTACCACTTCCTAGGATATAATTGGCATTGATAATAAAAATAAAGTACAATAAATTCATCACTGTATAGAGGCTTATGCTAATTTTCACCCATAAGAATATATATTTCTGGGCATAAGTGAGGCACTTAAATAAGACTGTGATAGATTTCCTGAGGGAAAAGTCAGTTATTATAAAAATGATTATGATTTCTACAGGAAAGATGATTTGATGCAATATGCCCAAAATAAAACAGTATCATTTTTATCTTTGCATAGATCTAAATATTCTCATGACTTTGCAAGTTTTGTTCATAAAAGAATTTAACATGAATGATACTAAGGAAAAAGTAACATTTAAACATTATTAAAACTGTTTTGAACTACTTTACCTGTTAGTCTTCTAATTTTGCTAACTTCAAGATTATTAGAAAAATACAAAAATTTGACATATCACACTTATAAATATATTTTCCTATCTTAAAAGAAAAACAAGAGATTCTTTGGCGGGCTAGCTAATCTTCAAGCAAAACTAGTATTTTTAGATGTACTCTCAGGAAACCTAAAAGCTTTATTTTTGGCAATACGAGTCAACATGCTGTCAGTTACCTCCTCCAAGATGCAATTACAGTCAGCACTAAATAATTTTGAGCTTCCGGCAAGAGACTATTCAAAAAGGTTTCCCACAAACCTATAAGCAAAGTCACATCCTATAAAAAAAAAAACACAGCAGAACTAAATTTTATTTTAGCTATTTTATGGCAGTTAGATCATGGTGAAATACATCCGTTAGCAGCTGCTTTTTATTATAGAATATTACCTTCATGAAGAAAAACACAAAGCTTAGTTTTCCCTTTTCTAAATTGCCAAGAAATTCTTTGTAAGCAATGTTATATTTCCTGAGGAGTAGAGCACATTTTAACACCACCTGCAGCTTGTTGTAATGTTTTATGAGTATCATCTGTCTTACTCTAACTGTATGGACTTGAAGAAAATATCATCTACCTAGTTCCAGAGGTATAAACAGAAGATTGTATCCTCCAAACATCTCAAATAAAGCAGAAGATGGATACTGGAATTTCCATAGTACAGCTATGGAAACTAAAACAAAGATATAAAATTGATGTATCAAATATCTAAATAAATTTAAGTAGATTCAGTAATAAATCACTTATATTTTCTGCTAAATCTCCAAAAAGTGAGTGCTATTGTCAAAACATAAGTAAAAGAGAGAACTTGGATATAAGAAAATATGTGATAACTGACTCTATCCCATGTGCTAATATAGAGGTCTTATTTTTTGCACCTTGGGACCATCAAATGATGAAGAGGGTATGTTATTCTACTAAATTATTAAACACAATTAATATACAACCTAAATATGGAAATGCTTAGGATGAGGCTTAACATGCCCAAAATCCATTCTGTGTTGATTTGTGTTACTTAGAAAAAAAACATTGAGGACATGGGAATTAGATATTATTATTATGTTACTAATAACATCATTATAAACATTACCATATCTTTCAATAAAATAATTTAAGTGGCCAAATGTATAAGTTTCTTTTTACTCATTTTAATACTAAAACATTAGGGTGGTTTACTGCTCATGAAAGTACCAACCATAGTAGAAAATAGAGAGCTCTCTATTTTAAGACAACATCTTGTCTACTTCCAGCACGATGGGCATGGTGGGAAGCCAGAGAAAAGATCTATAGCTTACTCATTGTAGAATGATCTATCTAAATCTCTGCTACATTTCATTAGGCTACATTTGTTAAGCAATATTAGCTTTTCCCTCTAAACACAATGCCTATATAACTTTAAATACTACACTGACTAATGGGAATTTTCAAGAAGGTTTACCTCTAACTTCATGTATGTTTATTCTTTCTCATGCTTTACATTAAAAGAAACAGTTAACTTATTTTAAAACATTTATATTGGGCTGCTGCTATATGTCAAACCCTGTGGGAATTTAGTTATTATCATATGATATTGTCAAGCAGCTCATCTACAAATAATGAACTCACTACAGCTAGTCCTTCCCCAGCTCTGTAATTCAAAGTGTAGATTCTGTCTTAGAAATTGTTAACATGTAATGCTAAAAGGATTTTAGTAATAAAATAATAGCAACACCTCAAATTTTTCATTTCTTTGTCTGTTGTGTCATTAGACATTTTCTAATTTGGGTTCCTTTAAGTTCAAACATAAGGCTGTCATCTCGAACAAAACAGAAGACCGAATAAAGATTTCATTCTGATTTTACTTTTATAGTAATAAACTATCAAACATAAATCATTTCTTTCAAAGTTCTGGCTTATTAGTAATCTGTGAAATACAAGTTTGAGCTTCGGTGAAGTGACGTCTGACAACCACGAGTTGGAGATACAAAAAGTAAGCAAGAAAAGCAGGAAAAATGAAGAAAGAAAGAATTCTGATAATTCTCCTGGTAGCCATGTAGGCAGCCACAGGAACATCTGTGTAGCTGGTGGTGGGGAGTTCTGTAGAACATAATCTGCCATTATTTCATTCAAGACTAGGAAGCTATAGGTAAGTAGGAAAATAATTTAGAGTATTGCCTATAAAATGTAAAATTACTTGACTGAAATTAAAGAAACATAAATATCCATAAGCATTATGGATAAATATGTGCTGGCATGTTCTCACAATCAAATAAATACACAATCAAAAATACAATGTGAAACATTGTGATACAAATGTCAATATGGATAAATACCAAAAAGATACCAGTGCATGTGAAAACTAAGACATATAACATTGAAACATTTACATAATATTTAAAAACACAAGGTAAATAAAAGTTGTCTATGGATCTTTGGGATTTAGGTAATATGAAATGTTAGTAGAGCCCAAGATCTAAGACTGCCATTTCAAGAAATTAAACATCTAGGGATATGTTCACCAACCATGAATTTGGGCTACTACCCAGCTTTTCTTGCTACCAAAATCATGGACCAAGAGATGCCAAGAGCCCTTGAGAGGCCTACCAACATTATCCCTGACTATGGACCTTGAACTTGGCTCCAGACTTCTCAGGACTGATAGTAAGCAGAGCTGCCCACACAAGGGCTCAATGGGAAACATGCTTGTCCATGGCATCCTGCAGAACAGCCTTCACCATCCAAGTGCAGATGCTGAAATATACCGCAGCCCTCCCAGCTGTGGTCAGGAGCAACAATGCCCTCTCTGGAACCCAGACTGGTGCTTGTGTCCCATTGGCAGATCTAGAGACTCAAATTTACTGGCTGATGCAAACAACTTGTTTCTTAGCCCAAGCCTCTCCTGCAGTGACACAGAACCAATACTGCCTGCTTGGGGTCACATACAATAATCCAGGGCTACTCCCTGGGATCAAAAGGAAGTCACACCCATCTCACAGTTGATAACAAGTCTAGGATCTATACAACCTGAAGTAGGTCTTCACACTAATTCTAGTTCTAAAATTCTAGGTCCTGGGGCCAGTTGATTTAGAGACCAGATAGTTTAATTAGCTGTGTGATTATAGTAACAAGGCAGCTAATTTAAAACCTCACTGGACTCAGGGGAAGCTCATGTCCCATTTGACAGAAATCCTAGAGACAGTCCTATAAATCCAGGCACCTGATAAGATAGTGTTTATCTGATGAAATGAGTCTTTAAAAATAGGAAGAGGTATTTACTCCTTAAACAACACAGAAAACCAATCAAGTAAACATAGATAAAGAAGCATTAGGTAAATGCCAGCAAAGGGGAATAATAAAGAATGATCAAGGGGTAGACTCCAAAGAAAGAAGATCTCTGAAGTGCCTGAAAGAGAATTCAAAATAGTCATCATGATATTGCTACTGGTAATCACTGCCCATGGTGTAAAAGAGAACCCATGCAGACAGTTAAATGAAATTATGTAAAGAATGCATGGGCAGAATGAGAAAATAGTAAAAAAGAAGTCTTGGGAAAAAAAACTTACAAAAGGGCTGAAGAGATTGCTCAGTGGTTAAGGTGTCATTACCCACATAAAACCAGATGCACAAAGGTACACATGCATCTGAAATTCATTTACAGGGCTGGAGGCCCTGGCTTGCCCATTTTCTCTGTCTGCCTCTCTTATCTCTATTTGCAAAAAAAAAAAAAATAACATGTTTTTAAAACTTACAAAAATTCTTGAGCTGAAGAATGCGACAAATGAAAAAAGGGGGGAGAATCACAACAGTAGACCTGACAATGTAGAAGAAATACTGAGTTTATTCAAAGACTGATAGGTTGAAATTAGCCAATTAACAGAATGAAAAAGAGCAAATGAGTGAGGAAATATAGGAATCTATAGGTTCCATAAAACTTTAATGTATAATAACAGATTCAGAAGGCAAAAGAGGAAAATAAGGACTCAAAGCTTAAAGAAATGCTGCATGGTAGTGAATTTATTTTGCTAAATAGACATGATATGGCCATCAATCTGCCTTCTAAATATTTATATTTATGCCCATAGATTAGTACTGCTCTTGGTTTTAGTCAGAGAAACTTCTTTGTCCAGTGGATAGCATTTATTTCAGAATTATTAATATTCAAAAGGCTGAGTGATTGCTAACTGCTCAACCCTGAAGTGGGCATCTATATCACCCAATCCAAGGCTCGGGTATCCAAGGCAATAGAAAGAGATAATGTACAGTCCAGAGGATGTGGAAGAGTGTTGTGGAATTTTCTAGCAACCATGGCCTGGCCGTTACACCATGAACTCTGTGGTTACCAGTACAAGATCTGGACAATATTGGGCCTTTCAACATTTCATCACAAATAATGGAGGGGCTCATAAGTCCACATCCTTCTCTGAGAAGCTATTGGCAATTAACGAGAGTCCAGGGAGGGGAAAGACATTTTATTCAGTGGTGTAGCACCACTAACCTTGCTAATGCAAGCAAGCCTAACTAAACTCAGGGGTCACATAAAGAGTACCAAAGTAGAAGGGGATTAGTGGAGAAGAAGGGGTCCACCGGGATGTGAAGGGAGACAGCAGAAGGGAATGAAACTGTGATAAAATATAACATGTATAAAATTGTCAAAAAATAATTTTTTGAAAGTAATTGAAAAGAAATTCTAGCTAGACTTTTCCTATAATTGGGAGGCATGTGGACACATAAGCTTCCAAGGTACATAAGCAAGATTAAGGGAAAGATTTCTCATACACAAATTCCTGACAAAAGCCATAAATTGAAAAAAAAAAGAAAACTACTTGAAACAGCAAAAGAAGCTAGTCACATACCAAGGAACCCCTGTAAAGATATCAATAACCTCACCAGCAAATTCTTGTAAGACAGGAGAGAGGGGTGGCATATTTAAAGCATTAAAAGTAAAAAAAATGAAATCATCTCAATAGATCCATAAAAATATTTAACAAATTTAATATTGTTCCATGATTAAAAATCTGCCCAACAAAAATAAAGAATGGACATATTTATGAATAAAATTATGTGCAAAGGTGAAAAGTTGAAAATCTCCCCATCTAAGACCAGAAACAGGCGAGCAAACTCACTTTCAGGATTGTTATGTAACACTGTACTGAAAGTCCTAGCTAGTACAACTAGATAAGAAGCTGGAAAAAAATACAGTCATATCAAAAAGGAGAAAATTAAGTAGTTTGTTTTGTTTTTATTTTTCATTTGGTGTGTGTGTGTGTGTGTGTGTGTGTGTGTGTGTGTGTGTGTGTGTGTGTGTGTGTTGGGCATGTATGAGCATACATATGCCAAGACCCATGATGGAGGTCAGAAGACAAACTTGGGTGTCAGTCCTTGCCTTTGGTCCTGTTTGTGGCAGGGTCTCTAGTTATTTATAACTGCATTCACCAGGCTAGCTAGGTAGGAAGCTTCCAGGTGATTCTCCAGCCTAGAGGTGTATGAGGATTCCAGTTTCTTCATCCTTGTCAATATTTGTTAGTTTTTGAAAAGTAGCACTACAACACCATCTGAATGTCTGCACTTTTAAAGGTACTTTGTGGAAAACCAATCAGCAAATCAATTAGGAAGAAATAGAGCTGCATTCCCATTTCTGCAGGAATCTCTTCACATGTGCTTCAGCAGAGTGCCGGAATCTCACCTTGATGTTGAATATACAGAGATGGGAAACCATGAGTGAGGATGCGCTCCTTTTCTCTCTTAATGTGATGAGTGGGGTGATATACTTAACATGAAATGTAAAACTTTTAGAAATAATGCAAATATTTATACACCCCGGTGGGATGTGTCTGTAACAAATATCAAGGAGGTTTAATTAACAGCTCCTTGACTTAATCAAAGCTAAATGCAATCTCCCAGTTAAAAGGTCGATGTGTCATTTAATGAGCCAGGGCTTGTGAGGACTGAAGTGGAATGGGTCACACAAGAATGAGTAACTTTCCCTTCATAGGATGCTCACTAAGAGGTTGTGTCCAAAACAGAAAGTCACCAAGGACAGAGAAAAGGAGAGAATGACCCTATGTAGCTGAAGTTTGAAAAAAATCTGTTTCTTTCTTTATGAGGTGTACTTATCACAGAAGATCATGCTCCTGTATTTCAAATAATTAAGGTAGGTAAACTAATTCAACATACCTAAACTAGGCAGAGTTTATCTGAATAAACTCAAGTAGAGAACAGTTCGTTATTTAAACTCTTCTCCAGAAATCAATCATTTAAACTCTCCTCTTTCAGTTTCCTACATATCCTACCACTGAAATTTCATTATATATGTCCATAAGCTAAATGGAAATGATTACATATATATGTAATATATGTGTGTGTATATATATGTAATGTATATGTGTATATATACACACATACATAAATATGTGTGTGTTTGTGTCCCATCTTGATCGAGGCCCCAGTATATATTAGAGCCACTGCTAGTAAATTAATAGCTGCTTAAAATAGCTTGATAGGCACACATTAATAAACTAGGTCAATCTCTCAAACTCCTGCTCTGCCCTGTGCACAATTTGGGTGTACAGATTTTGAACTAGGTGGTATTATCAGTCACACTATAATGTAGAAGAGTACAAACCTCAGTAAAGTTAGAGAACATCTTCAGATTCACATGTGCTGTGATATTCCAGAATTATAACCCAGCTCATCTGACTCTAGAAGCAATGAAAATAATTACATCCCTACTCCCAAGGCAACCATTTTATATTACATTTTTTTAAATGAAAACACTATTTTTTCCTGACACTAAAGCAATAGTTTATCAGAATAAAAGTAGTTAACATAAAGATGAAGGAAATTATAATTTATAATGTCATTCTGTAAATGTTTTATTATGTAGTTTTACATTATTTTCTAAGAATACAAGTAAATAAGTAAAAGGAAGGGAAGGAGAGAGAGTGAGAGTTAACAGAGATGCCCTGCACACAGTACCACCCAAAATTATTAAATTTTAAAATTTAAATCATAATTATGGTGACAAGTAGTTTTCACTACTTTTATTGTGAGTACATTCCAGTATATGCAGATACCATAGCTTATTTATCAATTCTCCTTTACAGAGACACTTGTGCTCTTTCTAGCCTGAGCCTATTGGGAACAATAAGAAGCATTTGGATGTATTGGTGATATTATATACTGCCTGTACAGGGGCTATCTCCATTTATAGTATTGGACATTCTAAGATCAATTCTATCATTCCACCCAATCTCCATTAATCTGGTGAAACAGTTGGCTATAAATTTTCTGAAAATTTTAGCCAAGGTGGTTAAGCCCCATCATTTGGGAGGCTGGAGGCTAAGGTAGGAGAATTGCCAGGATTTCAAGAGGCTATAGAGTGAGTTCCAAGTCACCCTGGGCTAGTGTGAGGCCATGTATTTAAAAAAAATCAACAAAACAACAACAAAAATAAAGTTTATGAATTTTTATATTATATATATGAAATTAAAATTATATATATTATATGTATTAACACAACAATATGCTCAGTATCATAGGTTCTTAGATAGAGCCGTTGAAACCAAGATGACAATCCTTCATATGCATTAGTTATTCTCCCCCCCCCATGATTCTTACATTCTTTCTGCCCCCTCTTCTGCAAATTTCCCTGAGTCATAGTGGGTGAGTTTAAATTTTGCATAGTAAGTAATATGTTTTTAAGAGTCTCTAAATTTGTTTTTTTTTTTTTTGGTACAATTATGGGCACCCTTGGTGCCTCTCTCCATTATCCTTCCCTAGGATCTCTGCCTTGCTGTGGGAATAGCTCTTTTTTAACAGCTAGTTTTCAGCAGTAGTTTTTGAGTTGAAAACACCCCACTTGTGTTAAACGCAGAGGACTTGATCAAATTCAATACCCAGACCTAGTAAGTTTCTAAAATAAAAGTACCCATTTACAACTATTGTGTCCCATCTTGATTGATTAGCAGTATCTGAGTGTTGTGTATGAAACGCTTAATTTTCAGTCATTCCGTGAGATTTGTGTTGGTCACATTGTGGTTTTAGTTTTCATTTCCCTAACTACCAATCAGCAACTTTTTCAATATCTTTTTTTTTAATTCAAGTCACTGCCAATTTTTGCATAGCTACTTTTTTCTACTGATTTTTGAAGATCCTTGACATTTTTAGATGTGACTTTGTGTTTAAAGTTCTTCA